>OZ023224.1:8787060-9001595 GCA_964006125.1 Cryptus viduatorius | reverse complement strand
TCGAAGGAAAGTGTATCTCGAGGAAAAGTGAGATGAAGAAGAATACGGCGCCTCTATATACCCTCTGAAAATGATATTTGTCAAAGTGACTCTTTGGGTTTATCCGGGGGGTGAGAAAAGCGGGGAGAGGGAGAAAAGTATCTGAAAAGTGCGCTTGCGGTGAGGAAGGAAGGTGGCCGCGAGGAAAGGGCCGGTGGGTCAATACTCTTTAGAATTTCCCACAAGAATTAGGAAAAGGATGTGTCGGAAGGATGAGACGGGATAGAGAAAAGCCTAAAGAGCCTCTAGGCGATGAGAGACTATGGGTAAAGGGAGCAGCGTGGCGCCTGTGTACCCCGTCGGCGTGTATAAGAGTCTTCGGTCCTCCCGAGGACTCCTGTGTGAGAGAGAATCTCTCTGCAGGGCTGTAGTATTCCCCTTCCCAACCCCCGCTTGCCGACTAGTCGGGGGTTGTAGGTAACGTTTTAAACGGGAGCAGCTGTACACGCTATCCTCATAGCTTTTTTTTCTTTCATCGTCCTTTATTCCTCGATGTCGGGTCTTTAGCGTCGCGGCGAATGTACTCCACTGTCCACCAGAGTTTCTTCATCGCGTGTACTACTACTACCACTACTACTACGACTACTATAACCCGCTGATACTAATACTGCTGCAGATCGCAGTTCCGAGTCGGCGTTTCTCTACCATTCACTCGTCACTCCGCTCTTTACCTCCTCCCATGTGTTTGCCGTCCTCGCGCGACCCATCGTCACTCTGTTTGTCTCTCGAGTGTGTGTACCGAACTGCTGCACCCAAGTGCGTTCGAAGGATTCACCAAGTGAAAATACGAAGGTATACAGAACACAGCAGTGTCCTTGAAAGGAATTATATCTGAAGGGAGGGTTTCTTAGCGCCAAATTGACTTTAAGAGCGATTACGCGGATTGTCTTCATGCCAACTGGTCATTGTTGATTTTCTCCAGTGAACTCATTTCAGCAGGCGTAGCGCTAAATTCTCTGCGATGATCTTTCAGCGGGAGAAGAGGGTAAAAAAAGGGAAACTTGACTCTAAGCGAATTTTCGTCGAAGGCCTTCAATTTTGTTCTCTTCAGTTATTGCCTTCGTCAAGATCGCCAAAGGGCTTTTCTTCTCCTTGCGGTTAAGCCGCAATTCTTTGCGATCCTTTACGCGGGATAAGCATCGTTGCGAGATAATAAAGAGCGCCGAGAGACTCTCGACAGTCGACACGTGAATGGATCTATTGCGCCACCGGCGTCTCTAATGCGATCTCCTTGTCCGCGTTTACACGGCATCAACGGCGATACCACGAGGCCAGGTGGTGGAGAAAAAAAATCAGGAAAATAGCCGGTTTGCGGGGTCTATTAGCTGAGGGAAGGGTTTTCGGGGCACTCTGTTGGCATTTTCTGGGCTCGTGAACAAATTGGATCGCGAATCTTTCCGGGATCGAGTCTTAAGAGGTTCTCAAAGGCGGAAGAGCAGAAACTCTCGTAAATCGAAGACTCCTCCACTCTTCGTTTCTCTTGGTCTCTCTTGGTCTCTCGTTCTCATTGCCCGCGTATCGTCGGACCGAAATTTAGGTGAAGCCGTCCACGCATTATCCGTTCGCCAAGTGAACAAGCAACCGACGAAGTGAGGTCGCTGTATACCGGTACGCGGAGAGCAAAGGGAGAAAAAAAAGTAATACGGATAGCAGACCACAACGGAAAGTTGTGGGAGGCTGAGACCAGGTACCTAACATACATGGACATCGCGCTGGGATAGAGAGAACGAGTGAGGGTAGTAGTAAAAGAGAGGCTAAGAAAAAGAGAGTGGCTTGACAAAGGTTGGCTGCTGCCACACACACACAGCGTAAACGGTGCACAGGAGCAGCAGCAGCAGCAGCACACAGCCATTGACATCGAGGTTGAGTAAAGGAGGACTAGATTTCACGAGCCAGCGATGCAGGATCCTTCAAAGGACGCCGACGCGGCCGCAAAAGGGATTCGCCGAGACTGTGAGCCTCGAGCTCCGTGAGAGGGAGGTTTGCGCGACCGAAAGCGAACGCGCGCGGGGGTGGTAACTCGGTATAGAGAACTGTGGGGGATGTGTTATATAGTCAACTCTGCGGGGAGAGATCGAGCAGAGACAGCTAGAGTGGGGAGTAGAAAGAACTGGTTGAACGTAAGAGTTAAAAAAAAAAAAAAAAAAAACGAAAAGCATTCTTCTTCGATATAATAAAAATTGGGCTCGCGATTCTATTCCTTTTTTTTTTGATAAACGATCGACGCGAATATCTTCGTATAAGCGATAAGCGATTATTAGATTATAATTTAATAAGCGACTAATGAAAATAAAGGGAAAAAAAAATTATAAACTTAACAACTAAGTAGTAAGTGAATTGTTTGGTTGGCGTTACGTACAGTACTTACATAGCCGTGCTTGTCGCTCATGTTGTTGGTGAGTTTAAGCTTATGAAAGCTCACGACTTTCTGCATCCATTGTTCACCGCTGCTCGGCGAATCCGGATGTATGTACATTCTCTTGGGCATTTCCGGATCCGCTTTACCAGCGACCATCCACCTACTGCACTCAGCAGAGAAAATAAAACATCGAATATTGAGTACAAGTTCACAGAGCTCTCTACTCTACTTTTGTTTTTTTTTTTTTTTTTTTCATCAAGTAAAGAGTGAAGCCTTGCGATCCCCATACAAGTCGAAATAATTAATCGAACGTTGCGAGATTATTGTTGAAGATATCCTCACGAGAGATCGAAATGTATCAACGTGGGAGACGAATGAATCGACGAAAAAATATAATAAATTAAATAAATGTGAGTCGAGCTGAAAGATTTTACGATCCAACGTGGAACACAGTATCCGTTGCCGCTTTTTCATTCTTTCTTTATTTCTTACGTACAAAATATCGATATTACAACAACAACAAAAAAATGGACTCTACGGATAAGCGAGTCTCGCGATATCTCTGCGACCCTTGTGACCCCCACTTTTTTTTTTTTTTTTACAATAAGATAACATTGTGCGGATTTTTTTGAGAGGGCAATTGTGATATTTCGACGAGTATGAGGAATTGTTCGCAGCGCACGCTCCACACTTTTTTTGTTTTTTTTTTTCGTAAGAGAGGGAGCCGTTTTTTTTTTTTTTTTTAATATGCGTGTATATTCGTCAGGATAATCACCTGTTGTGAAACTTATATCGGTAATCGTCGGATGCCGCGATGTCCATCAGGAGTATGTAGCTAGCCTGTCTGTCTAACCCGGATACCCTCACTTTATAAGCGGGGAACATGCGTCTGCGAACAATTTGCAACAGCAAAGGGCAAAACACAGCCGATTAGTTCATTACTTTCGTCCACAGCTTTGCTTTTATTTTTTTTAATTTTTTTTTGCGTGTCCAAACGATAGACAATTAAAAAAAGAAATTTCATCGATTGCATATATTCATTATATACACGTAGAGTTATCGCTCGTTATCTTTCATTCGGCATTTTGTGTACGAAACGAACTGTGTGTTGTCAGTTCTCCACTCTTGACTCGGCGCTGGTAAAAAAAAAAAAAAAAAAAAATACACAGCGAGGATACGGCGAGGTTATGTCTACCTGTTGTGAAACTTGTATCTGTAGTCGTCAGCGGCAACAATGTCCAGAAGAAGGATGTATTTAGCCTTCGCGTCGAGACCGGAAACGCGGAACTTCATCTGAGGAAACATCTGCCTGGACCGCCCCCCAAATACAACATTAACAAACCCATTAGATCGTCGATTAATTTCATAGAGGCCGATCTATCAATAATTTTATCGGCAATGCTGGATATACGAATACACATGGCGATAGATACCGATAGCTATATATATGCATGCAAAGATCGAAGTTTAATAATTAATTTATGCGCGCGTAAGGAGCGGCATTGATAAATATGCCTCGTAACGATTAATCGGTTAGTATATATCGTATTACTGTCAGTTGCAATAATCGTTAATCGCGAGACGTTTGATTAATGAGCAATGGATCTTTCAATCGGTATCGATGTAACTGACATTGTAGCAGTTTTGTGAGTTATTATCTTAATCGATAAATTTGTCATTCGATCTTTTTTACGATCGAAGTTTCATCGCACCCTGAGAAAGCAAACTTTTCGTTGCATCTAACGGTTTTCAAATCGAAAAAAATCGACAATACTTGTGAAGTAAATCGGCAGCTATAGTGGGTACGGATTTGCGGGCGAATGGCTCTCTTATATCTCTAAGATTTTTATTCAGAAGCATCTGCCTACTGTCGTTGGTGAGAGATTTTGGTACTTCGCGACTCGAAGAATAAGAAGACGCGCGTTATACGTGTCGAATGATCGGAGGGGATCGTTGCACGATCGCTCTCGATGCTGTCTACACGCTTCTCATTCGCACACATCGGGGAGTCTCGAGGACGTTAAGCTGGATAATCCGTTGTATATATTGTTGCGCGCGGGAAAGGAAACATCCTGCTAGAGGCGCATACGCCGCCCCGACGGTCGGGAGGCATCGATGACGAACGAATGTATTATCGAAAGATGTATCGAACTATTTGATACTTCGAGAGACCCAATTTATCGATATATCGGTAACTCTGCGGTGTTATATCGAACGAATTTCTACTCTGGTGGTCTTATCGATTTGCGATTTACAATCGAGACGCCGGGTAACCGATCTATAAATTGTAATATTTTCGAAAGGGCAAACCGGCGCAAGAATCCCTTCGACTACGTCTTCGAGTTTCTCATTGAAAAAAAAAAAAAAAAAAATCATAAACCGTTCTTCGTATCGTCGATTTTACGAGCCGCTTGTGACGCTTCCTTCGGCATACTTGCGTCTTCGGTGAGGATCAACGACAGGCGCCGGGCAACACAGATCGGTCATATAAGGGTCCGATGAGCCGGCAGCAGGCCCTCAGTCCTGCATACCGAACGTTCCATTCCCAGAGCGAGTTCACGCGTTTTGTTTTTAATGGCTCGGGGCGCTGATTAGAAGAGTGCGATACGAGAAAAATAATAAAAAAAAAGGAAAAAAAAAATTGAAAAAAAAATTTAGTTACAGGAAAGCGGTTTACATTCTCGAACTCCGCCTACTTGATGGGAGTATAATACATCGAAAATCGAAACTTGCGGAAAGGTACTATTTTAATTTTTTTTTTTTTCCTATTCAACTTTACGATAGCTGAGAAAAAAGGTAAAGGAGGTAAAAAAGCGATTCTTCGGAACCTCGGAACGTGTTGGGAGATTCGGTCACGTTGAGAATTCGAACGTTGCGGCTCGTCCAGCCGCACTTCCGGGACACCCCGTATGGATTCCACACACTCTCGACGTCGACGCTGTTTCGTCGTTGAGCGTTTTAGATCTCCCACTTTCCGTATACGTGGTGGCTGCTGCTGGTGTTCCTGTGCCGTTGGCAGGTGGAAGAAAGATCGCTTCCACGAAACTCGACGGTTCGTTCGCGCGGGCGCTGCCGTTCACTCTCCGCTTCTCGCTTCTCCCTCGAGTTTATACGTGCTCGAGGGCTTCGCACAACATCGTGGTCTGAATGTACTTGATTCACTCGTGTCACGCGTGCATATCGTCGGTGCACCGCTCATTTTTTTTTTTTTTTTTTTTTTCGAGTTTTATTGCTACATCGTTGCGACACTGTATGTAAGCGCAATTGAATTTTATATTAGATCTCTCGCGATAATTCGCCGTGTGGTACACCACGAGAAGAAATAAACATCGTGTTGACCAACGATCACGAGACATGTCCGGGAGCCATCCGGAGAAAAAAAAAAAAAGGCGCGTGCATTAAAATCCTCTCGGTCGACAATGCAACACGTATGGTATTATGCAGTAACGTTACTACTGCTATAAGTGAAGGATAATAAACGGCCGGACAGGCGAAAGCCGCGCGCGGCTAGTGTATCGCCCGCCCCGCGTCGTTTGCCCCGGCAGCCCAGAGATCGCGATCGTTTCTCCACGTCGTCGCGAACTTGGTCGATAAATCGAAGCCGAGTTGTTATTTACGGCGCGTCATTAAGTACCGCGAGCGAGAGAGAGCGCAAAGCGTCGTATAAAGAATTCCGCAACCCCGGTAGCATCGCGGCTTAATTTATTTTATCGCGCCGCGCTCGCTCTCCGCACTCGCGCACCGACGACGACGATTTCCACTCGCGCCTATTCTATCCTTTCTTCTACTGGTTATACTACCGCTCACACAACTATTCGATGCGTGGACTCGGGGGACAACGAGGAGTTTCTTAAAGGCCGTTGAGGTATCCATGAGAAACTTCAGTCGCGCCGAAATTTTTTTTTTTTTTTTTTCGTGTTCAGGAACATTTTTTAGTATCTTCGGATCTTTTTAATTAATATTTTGCGACTATAAAAATATTCTTTTTTTTTTTAACCATAAAAAAACGGAGAACTGGAAATGTGTCCTCTCTGAAGTTCTGTTTAGCGATCGGGAGTCGTGTACTTCGTGCGCGCATGCGAGAGTCCGAGAGGGAAGGAGGGAAGGAGGGAAGACGGAAAACGCCACGAGACTTTATTGCTCGACGCCGTTCGAAGACACAAATCTATTTGCCAAAGAGGTTGGTGCGTCGAAAAAAAAAAAAAAAAGTACAAGCGAGAGAAGTGGAAATAAAACGAGAATCGGCGGGGTGGAAGTTGCGGCGCACGCACGCGGGGGACACAGACACGCGGGGGCATGTAAGAAGGGATCGAACGAAGAAGGGCAAAGGGAAAAAGGAATCGGCGCGCGGTTTCACTCCGTTCTCTCAGCGCTGCGCGGACTCTTGTCGAACAAATCGGTACAAACGATCGTCGTAAAGCAGTTAAGGCTGAGTTTATATGTGGCTTTCGTTTCTCTCGCTCTTTCAACGTTGTGAAAAGGGACGCGCGAGCGCACTGGCGAAGGGAGGCCCGAGGTCCCGAAGAGAGATGCGCAAGCTGATAGGGAAACCGATAGCCGGGACCGCGCGCTGTTTCGGCCTCCGTTTCTCCATCTCCCCCGCCACTGCCCCCCGTCCCTCTCGACGTTCTTTCGTCCTTTCCATTCTTCGCTCTGTCTTCATCTATCTCACCCTCGCGCCGGAGTTTCTCCCGATGGGTTTCTTACTCTGTCGCGAGTTTCTTCGTCTCGTCTTGGCGGAGAGAGGACCCCCGCAGCGACGCTTCAAAACCAGTGAACGCGCGGAATTCTCAAAGTCTTTTGCGGTCTTCGCTCGTTCCTTTGCCTTGGAGTCGTCACGACAGTTTTCCTCGTCCTTTCATTTCTATATACATATATCTTTTTTTTGTTTCTTCGTTTCGTTTCTCTTCGCTATCTTTCCGCTTTTTCTAGGTATAGCAAAGCGATGTTTTTATTTTTCTCTGACTCGTGTCTCTCCGTTCCTTCCGTAGGTCATCCACAATTTTTCCCTTTTTTTTTGCTGTCGACGCGGTGAGCACGCGGCGTCTCTTTGTCGCGAGATTCTCGTTCGCCGCGTGCGAGAAACGATTTAATCTCGTACGCTCGCGCGCGCGCGCGACCAATGTAAACGGCGGACAGCGCCGGGGAGAGAGTTCTCTCTCGCGTTATAAAGTCGGTCAGCAGCGCTCAGCGGTCAGCCAGCGTACGTACGTTGAAGAGCGAGAAAAGGGACGAAAAGAGAGCGAGAAGACGCGCGAGTGAGGGAGAAGCGTAATTAAACGCGTGCATAAGTAATCGGGATCACGAAGGGTTGTTTTTCGAAGTATATATATAGATACATAGTTAGCTACGCTCATACGATTGCCCTGCCGCACTGTCCGCGAGTGCGCAGACTCATTACAATAGCAATAACATAATTATATATACTTATTCCTAATTAAAGTTTACAGTTGAAGAAAAAAAAAAAAAAGATAACAAAAAGGTCCTACCGAATGGTTAAATGAAATACGTGACAAAGGGCCGCTGAAACGAATATACGGAAGCGTATATAGAAGTTCACTTTTCTTCGACGATTTCGTAAAGTACTAACGAGCGCGGAAATCCCCCGCAATTAGTGGGTCAGGCAGAGCAGTTTGTCGTGACTTGAGTAACGGAAAACGGTTTGTACCATAGGCATTTTAGGGAAGAAAAATATATTAGCACTCGACTTCACGAGTCACGGGTTTAGTCACGTTGTTCCACTGCTCTCTTTATGCTTCTTCCTTAACCCTCCCCACCACCCCTTCGTCGCCGCCGTCGTCGTCGGGGCTCGAGTCGCGAGAGTGCGAGAGACTCGAGTGTCGAGGGGTACGTGGCACGGAATGGCCACGACGAAGAATTCACCTTCGGCAGAGTCGTTACAATTACATAGGAACGACGACAAACGAAGAGAAGAATATACACGGTTAACGGAACGCGAGGCAATACTCCGTGAACACGAGAGAGTCTTGCGGGTCGTTAATACCAGAAAGCACAGCGTAGAATAGGCTATAGAGCTCTGCAGTTATTGTTTCCGCCGTTTCTCGGAACTCGTGTGCTCTCCGTGTATATGTCTGCGCGGACAACGTAAAAATTCACCGTCAAGATAGCGGTTAAACGTACAAGCGTGAGAAACGCGCTCGCAAATATGGTATTTATAACAGTTACGATCACTCGAATCCGAAATTTTTTTTCAACAATTCCGGAAATTGGAATGCAAAAATAAGCTTCGGTACAGAGACTCCCGTAGAAAATGAAAAAAAAAAAAAAAAAAAAATACATCGATTTATAAAGCGTCGAGAAAAATGACCGATGCGCAGAGCGACGTGCGCGCGCGCTCGTCGACATTAGACCGAAATATTATTTGAATAATCACGCATCGGTGGCCGAGGGAGCGATTAATCAGTCCAGAAGAGAATTTTAATAGCCCGGTATATGGCCCTATGTGTCGACCATCTGCCAGCCGCAGCAGAGCCGCGTTTCAAAGTTGCCCAACCATGAGTTCCAATCGTTCTCCCCCCTCTCTATCTCCTCGTAGTGTATCCTTCATCACGGATTAATTAAAAAAAACTTCTACACTGTATACAAACACGATATATAATTCGTATACGATGATAATCGTATTTCCTTAACGCGAAAGTGTGTGTAAGTTTCTTACTTTCGCGTCCGCCATGGTCACCCGGTACATGAGATGATTGCCGGTTGTTATATCGCCCGTCTCGAAGGATGAGGGCGAGTAATATCGCGGTTTCTCACACCTTCGAGAAACGAGACACGCGGACTATACAGATTTCGCGGTAGGAGTTATATATCTCGTCAAGAATCTTCGCGCAGAAGAGGCAGTGCGTGCAAAACTCGGGGGGTAAGAGACACGAAGGGAGAAAAGGGGGAGAAAAAAAAAAAAAAAAAAAAAACAACGAGAAGTACGATGATTTTACTCTAATAAGGTGTTCTCGTGTTATGCGAGAGTTGTTTCTTCGTTTGACTGCCTTTCGTGTTCGGCGGATTAATGTATAATATGCGATTGCTACAATGTCCTATACCCGGGGCACCTGTGACCATATACTATATTGGATCACGTTTTCATCGTTGCACGAGAGTCTTCGTCATCGGATCGTCGGATATATACATATATATTAATTTACCTACACATGTAAATATGTATATATATAATGTAAAGAGAGGGTCCAGCTGGGCTGCCAACGTCGCGATATCGTTGTATTGGTGTCGAGAGAACCACAGGATAGGATGCTATAATGCAACAGCGGTGCAAGTTTGGCTGGCGCCACTCGTTATTTATACGGCACATTGGAAGGAGGAAGGGGGGGAGGGGGGATATGAGGGGCTGTCGAGGGGCCCCCGAGAGGGTGGCGAAGAGACGCCGAGACGCCCACTAAATTATTATTTGTTCTTGGCGAGCCATAAACGCCTAAATTATACCGTGGCTACCTCGAGGGGCCCGAGGGGCCCCGCAGCGAGCGCCTCGCCACAGTTATCCTTGCTCCTGGCTCGCTATCCTTCTCATTCTTTCCTCTCTTACTCCTCTTTCTCACCCCTTGCGACGGGAACTGCCGGTGCCTGAGCTTCGGTGCTCCGAACATATTATTCGGACTCTATCCCATTCGATATTCATCCCCCGGCGTGACAAACTATTGATGTTTTCTTTTTTTTTTACGAAGAAAAAAAAAAAAAAAAAAATTAGGACCTGCGATTGATTAGAGTTTATTTTCCGACTCCGATAAAGACGATGTTAAACACGGAAATAAAATCGGACGAAATCTCACTGCCTTCGTTAATTCTGAAGTGAAATCCGATTTTTTTTTTAAATTCGAAATTTTCGAAAAAAAAAAAAAAATACAGATTTATTAACGATCGTGATATTTTCAAATGGCCTTAAATCGGTGCATCGATTTTCGATCGAAATTCCAGTGATATTAAAAAAAAAATTTTTTTTTGCTCGCCACTTCGTGTGCAGCAGCAAAACTGGGCCTACTACCATTTTGGTCGCGAATGAAAGAAGAAAAAGAAAGCGGAGGGTGGGTACATACAGGTAGCACACCCGTTCGCGCCGGTCTGAATGAACGAAACGTTCCGCGGACTGGAATGAATGCTCGCGCGTCGAAATAGCCAGAGAGAGGGATTTGTCTCTCTCGCGCGCGCATATACACACTCAGCTGGGATGGATGCTCCGACTAACCCGTTCTCTCGGCTTCTCACGTCTGGCATAATAAGCCCATAGACCCGTGCGTACACTCATCCTGAGGTACAATATATATACACATTCGCTTGTATCTCCTCTATTTCTCGGGCCTTTCGCATTGAATTCACGCGTATTTCACTGGTATACAAACCCCGACGTTCTGCAGAGGGATGCTTGAGGGGGAGGAGGAGGGGGAGGGGTGGGGGGTAGAGACGGGGGATGAGGGGTTGTCAATGTGTACTTTTCACCGTGAAATAACCAGAGAGAGATGGAAGTGTGACGGGCTTACTAGGCGCGCGAAGGTGTGCGAAGTGCGAGAGAGCGTTGCGCGCGAAAGGTTTACCCGAGCGATGTTATCTATCCCACAGGCAGAAGGAGTATCAGGCAAAGCAGTAGCTGCTGCAGCCTCGATCTCTGTAGGTTGTGTAAGAGCGAAAACGCGAGAGGGTAGAATGCTAGGAGGATAGGGTGGGCGCGCGAGAGCGTGTTACACGTTACGGTTTCTTCGTGTACAAAGTTCGGGGTGTGTGTGTGCGCGTGGAAATGCCGCAAGAGAGAAGGAAGCGAGCGAGCCGGAGTCAAGTAAAAGGGATGAGAGAAGGATCTCGGCGTAACAGCTTTCTATTTGCATACTACCCCCTTTTCAGCCTCGCCCTTCGACACCAACGGTATTTGCATTGAGAAATTGGCCGCCAACTACGCCACGACGACCTCCGCTTTTGCGCGCCTCCTCTTGCTAGTCTTTCACTATATCCTTCTACCTACTCTTGGCTGCTTCTCTATACCTATCAGAGCTATGTACATATATATATATGTATATATTCGTTGAAAAGGTTTTCCTATCCTCGTGTTTAAGATATATATATGTATATATATATAAAGTGCATATATATCATGCCAGCATCTCTTCAAGATCTTCGAGATCCTCTCGCCTCCTCTCGTCATCATCTCAGACAGTTCCGCGTAAACGTGAGAGTGGACGTTGAGAAATTCAATGTAACAATCGCGCATCGCGAGTGTCGATGAATTTCTTCGTAGCCTACGGGGCCCCAAGTCTCGGTAGCCACACGCAAGCAGTCGCGAAAAATTGAAGGATGAAAGATAATAAAGAGGGATACAACGAGTGGACCCGTGTAGATAGGAAGAAAAGAGAGGAAGAGGCAGACGAAGTTTCGCGGCTGTGCGAAGAAGGCCTGCGCGAGGTTGCTGCTGCTGCTGCTGCTGCGAGGCACAAGAGGAAAGCGAAAGAGAATGAATCGAACGAGCGAAGGAGAGAAAGTGAGAAAGAAACCAGAGGGTGGCAGTTCTGCGGAGGTTCGGTCGAAGGAAGATGGAAGAGGGGAGAGCCGGGAGCATGCAGCAACCCTTTGATTATCACACTCACACGACGAGCTGCTGCTGCTGCTGCTGGTCGCGGCTCTCTTCTTCTCTCACCCGAGAATAACACCAGCGGGAAGAGAGACGACGCACGTCACGTCTTCATCGCGCCCATTCGAGTTTACCCCCGTTTTTCTCCCACTGATGTGCGGTCTCATCGAAGAAAAAAAAAAAAAAAAAAACCACACCGCACTTCTTTCGCGATGCATTATCATTTTACACTTTTGACTCGTGTAACTTTTTTTTTTCACGAAAAAAAAAAAAAAAAAAAAAAAAAAGTTGCAAAAAAAAACATCGCGGCACTTTCGTCGTTTGATACCCTCGTCGAACGACAAAAGTTCGAGGGAACTATAGTTTTTTGTAGTGATAATTGTGTTAACGATATATAATATGAAAAACGTTTTATGTCACATAAACGGTGGCACGCTATTGCGGTAAACGATTAATCATTTCTGTCTCTCCAATTCCGAGTCCTCGTATGGTGCGTGCCAGAAAATATCGAGGCATGCAAAGCGAGTTTTACTTGTATATATATACACACATATACCATTGGGACTTCTCTCGGTTGCATTGCGAAGTTTTCAAAACGATCGAATCGCACGCTCGTCTTTCGCGTCGAGCGGAGCGCGCCTGTGTATTTAATACAGGCTGAACTTCGTGTGTGCCGAGAGGCGAGCGCTGACCAGATAGCCGGAGTCTCGCTTGTAAGCGGTCATTATCTATTCACGCCACTGGCACACACCAATATAAATGCTAAGTGGCAGGGCTTCGTTTATGTGTGCGAATGTGTGTAAGAGAGTGTTCGCTTCGGTGATCGTCTCGACTTTATATACCACGTATACAATACGAAGCCTATGCATGTAATCTACATTCATGTATTTAGAGCTCTACGCGCCATTGGTGTTGAGGCGTATATATACGATTTCCCGTGCGACGAGAAGCGTCGCGAGAACGTAAGAGCGCTAACAATCGGTGCGAGAAATATGTGCGAAACGAATGAACTGCAAACTAAACGACGAATGATCGAAAAAAAAAAAAAAAAAAAAAAATTTCATTGGCTTCGTCCCCGAAACTCGTGTCGTCCGCGAATTCATGTTTTCCGGAAGTGGCGCCGTAATTAATGAGTACAGAGGACGGAAGACAGTTCGGTACTTTTTTACTGCTTTATCCGGCGATTTGCCCTTTGGTTCACGACCGGTGGATATAACCGATCGCTAATATCGATTTCCGTGTGCAGAGTTCCGAAGGGCGATATCATCGAAACTCGCAAAGACGAGACGCGGGTAAAGCGGAAGGGAAATGAGTCACGTGTTACGGAGCGAAAGATACTATTGGGTGGTTTCCTCGATCGTCACTTGTATCGCAATGCAAATGCAAACTACGCATATATTTATATGTATATATGTATGCATATTACACGTATTTATCCGTTGAACGAGTGGAAGCTATTGCGCCGACTGCGGCTAAAAGGCGTTTCGAACACCCCGCGATCTAACACCTTGTATCTCTTGACAGGCGTCGTTATATATCGTTCCGACACTCTTAACATAAGCAGCAATAAAATTATACATATTCCCGCGGCCGGCCATCGGTTACGATGCGAAAAGTCCAACGTCTGTCTCCGTTAATAATACCAGCAGCGGTCTATAATAATCGTTCGACGAACAACAGTTTTTTTTTTTTTTTTATCAAAGCCGTCGCGTTACATTGTAATTTTTTTTTTTTTTTTTCGCAAAAAAAAAAAACGACGGATGTGTCTATAAGAATATATCGTAGCATGAAATTTGGAGCGTTTAACGATTCGTGTCCCGTCGCGGAATCTCTACTCCATATGTTTGATAATTTGTAAACACAAAGCGGACAGAGAGCGCCACCCCCGGACAGCCGCGCGGGTGCGGACACTACCTGTTATCCATCCTTGTCATTGGATTCGCGAAAGTATAAGTATATATATGCATATATACATATGCATTTACAAGTGCACAGCTAGGTGTCGAGTCGACTATCTATGCGGTGGAACGAAGAAATATTCATACTCGTTTTACCGGGCGCGCGCGTTGTATAATTAATTGCCCTCCCGAGCGCTCCGGTGCCCGCAATAATTAGCAACCCATTATTTAATTCACGGAGCACATCGGCACATCGGCGTATAACGCGCCTCTATTAAATGCCATAAGTATGAACAACTTAAACGATGTACATAGATAGAACCTATTGCGCCGGGTGAGAATAAGCGCATGTTACGTATTACACGTTCGTCCACACGAGACGCCGATAAGAGGGCTTCTATCCGGTTACACGAAGGCGCTGCGACGAATACACACGTCGATACAATAATTGTATACGCGGCCGCGTATATAGATAGAATTACACGAAAAAAAAAAAAAAAAAAAAAAAAAAAACAGCTTACATATAAGATATGTGAGAAGCGACTTTACGATCGCGGAATAAATAATGGCGGAGAAGTAAATTAAAAAGCGTATCGCGGATAAAGAGTACAAGATACGGTGATGTATGAGTTTTGATTCGCGCGGCTCAACGTTGTATTTTCGCGCACGCGAATCGTTGATAGCGGAATACGGCGCTCTCCAAATGGGAGACGTGGGGCTAACAAATGAAAATGAATAAAAGCCGAAAAAAAAAAAAAAAATTAAAAACCGCAGCCAAAGCGAGAGAATACCGCGGACGGTTGGACTCTCTAAAGTTTGTTGCTGCCGTGAAACGAAAACGCATAGAGGTCCGTTCCCGGTCGGACCCGATGGGCTGATGGGCTTGCGTGCGACCCGATGCGATGTGGTATCTCATAATCGCGTGCGAGCCTCGTTTTTTGTAGCCTTGAAACACGGTAGGTATATAATACGATGCGTGGTTTGCTGTTGGGCGCGCCAAGTGCCCCCGCGCGTTCGGCAGATAAGAAGGTTCGCGGTTCGTTTTAAAAAAATAATACATATATATGTATTCATAGGTATATATCTATATGCATGTAAAAAATGAGGATACAGAAGGAATGAATGGGATAAACGACTAGACAAGAGAGAGAGAGAGAGAGAGAGAGAGAGAGAGAGAGACGAGGAATGCCGTATACAGTATCATCATTCATCATCGTCGGATGTGTTCTTCTTTACATTTTTCCGAGAGCCAACTTGGTTCGCAAGGGTTAGTTGTCGCTCTCCGTGAGGCAAAAGGGGTGAAGGGGGTTGGGGGTGCAACTGAAGAATGCACAAGAAGCAGAAGCAGCGGTGGCAGCTTTCTCGCGGAAGGTATTAGCCGACGACGAAGCGCGGTATGCGAAGCGGTTGTGGGCGCCGGGGCGAGAAGTTTCACCGAGAGGTGAAGTGGGTAGTAGCCGCGAAGAGTCGAGAAGTGAGAGGAAAAATAGCCAAGAGAAGACGTTGACGACGTTTTCCCTTCCTCAGTGTTGAAGTCGTGGTTTTACATGCGTATATATATACAGTTGCAATGGTTTACGTATGCTGGATGCTGCGTCTTTGAAAGCCTCGATCCTCGGATTTACTCTCTCATTCTCGTGTCGGACCGCAACGGGTATTCCGACCACGGCGCGAATTCATAGGACGCCGGGGTGTCTGTATATATGTATATCTCTATATATACGTCGTATACCATATCCAAGAGAATATGTATTAGACACGAGTGTACTACAATCGCAAAACGCGATTTTCAGAATCACACGCGCGTGTGCAGAGAGGGCACACGACGATGGGGGTGAAAGGTATGAAGAGAACTATAGGAAAGGAGAAAGAGGTTTGGCGCACGAAGAGGGTTGGCGGTGAGAGTGAAAGTGGGATAGAGCGAGGAAGAGAAAGAGAAGGCCGCGGGGGAGGCCAACGCCACTACAGCTAATTACCGTGCCGGGACAACCCCCCCCCCCCCTCTCACCCTCTCGCGTTCACTCGCTCGCCTCGACCCTGGGGAACTCGCGTTTCTCGAGCGCTGCCGCGCGTGAGAGAGAGAAAAAAAAGGATTAACCTCTTTCGTGTGTATGCGCAATATGAAAATCTATACGACGAGAATTACACGTGTGTGCGTGTGAACAAGTAGAAGAAGAAGAAGAAGAGAATATAAGTGAAGAAGGGGGAGGGAGAGAGGGTCGTTGGATGCGGGGTATGTGTGCAGTGAGAATGCACGTGAAAGTGCAAGCGAGACGAGTAGATGACCGTAAAATAAAAAAGTTACAGAGATCGGCAACGCGATCTAAGGGTTGTACGACGATTATTGGCATACGCGGCTCTCCTTTCTTCCAATTGAATATTGTATGACAAGACTGTCAATGACTGAGGTGCGGTCAAGTTACTGTGCTATATTAGCCTGTAACAGTGCAACGGGCGGGGGTGCAACGCAAGGGTGGTTTTTCTCGCTTGCACGGGCGGTAAGCACGAAGAGAGAGAATCGACAGCCTCCACCGGCAGCAACTAGGGCCGGCGCACGTGGTAGATGCTGATGCTGCTACTGGCACTATATAGGTATCATGGGGAAAGGGAGGGAAAGAGGGGAAAGGGGTGGGCGAGTGTGCGAGCTATAGCAGCAGAGAGTAGCGTGCTCGGCCGCCTGAACTCTCGAGAGGGCAAGTGAAATAAAAGTAAAACGTGGAGTGGGACACGCGCCCCGAGCTCTCGCCTCGCTCGCTCTTATATACCGCGGGGCTCGGCAGTTCGAGAGTTGCATAATACACTGTGTTGCCGGTCGAGAGTGCGAATGAAGACGTTGCAATCCGGACGGGGTGCCCGAAGCCCCGTAAAACTCTTTCGCTCTCTGTGTGTACGACAATCTCCCACATGGTTACCATAAAAGTTACGATACTTTTTCGGGTTCGTTCGGAGTTCGGTGACGTTAAAGTGACGATACACGAGATTACGACTCATGAATACGATTTGTAAACGTCTCGTCGGGAAGATCGAGGCGTCGGTAGGACGCGCGTCGCGAAACGGCTTGTTTACTCGAAATTCTCAATTCAGTGTCGGATCTCTATCTCCAGGGTTTGGGGCTGTTGTTTGATTTCAAAATCAGAGGAATTAAGCTCCCCCCCCCCCTCCCCCCCTCCCACCGTCAAAGCTTTCTGAAGCGGTGCGAGTGCCCCGTGTTATAAGTCCACGCTTCATTGACTCGGTTGCGTGCCGCAAAGTGGATTGTCCCGAATCCACCCAACGAGCTACTGTACAGCCGCGAAACAGTTATAACCGTATATCCCTCATCTCGTCTGCCGCTCGTTCTCTATCCTCTTAAACCAATTTATCTTTCGGCTAACGAGACCAATATAACGAGACAAATAAAGTTATACGATTCTCGAGTAAAGGATGCGAGTGATATAATTAATTTATTTCGAGAATTCGTACGAAATTCATCGAAAGAGTGAAGCAACACCCCTTGAAATCGAACATGTAAATGCGATCGTAACTTCGTTCTTCGATAAATGCCAATAATGATCGATCGATTCTCGTGCCTAGTTGCGTTCATGCGCGAGTGCCCACACACGAGTCGTACACATTACGTGTCATTCGCGTAATAATTTTCTCGTGTTATACTCGCTATCCACATCGTGATATGTATGTATACCGGGCGTTAGCCAGTTGGCGAAATTGGAGATGTAGCAAATTGTAGAGTGAATTAAATTTCTCGTCACGCAAAGCAAGAAAAAGGGTGGGGGAGGGGGGTGGGTGGGGGTTTGTTGAAGTAAATTGTATGCGTCACGAATTTACCGGATAAGAATTCTCCCTCACACCCCTTTCCTTCTCCTCCCCTCGTTCTCGGAGAGCCGTACCGGGAGGAGTCTCTCTCGTAAGCCCCCTCTCGTCTTGGGGCCGATGTGGGTGCTGCGAGGCCTCCGGGGGTCCGTGAATGGCCGGCAATCTGGGATGCAGCTTGAGTACAGTGCGAGGGAACGACGCGCGGGGGGTGGGGGGAGAGTTGAGAAAGAGACTGCAGAGAAAGAGGGCAAGAGGAGCTGTTGCTCGCACGGAAGGAAGGGGAGGAAGCAATTTTGGGCCTGAGGCTCGCTCGCTCGCTCTCTCCCTCACTGGAGGCCTCGTACTCGCCTCGACTGACGCCAGAAGGCCCACGGAGAGTTCTTTCCAGAAGAGAAGAGAGTTGCGCGGCCCGAGAGTTCTCGTGCATGCGGGATGCGAGAGGATCGCCACACAGCTTTACACGGATACGTTTATATACGGTTACGTTGAATAGTGTACGTCTACAAGCTCATCGGAGGCAGAGAAGTATAGATGAACGAAGGAGAGTGAGAGAGAAAGAGAGAAAAAGAGAGAGGGAGAGAGGGAAAGAAAACGAGAAGGGCAATACGCGAGAGTTCGAGAGAGGAAAGATAGGGACCGTGGGTATGAGGGGCCTTAGTCAGTCTTCGAGAGAGGGCCACCCCTCCTCTCTCCCTTCGGTATAATATCTCGTTTAGAAAGATTACAGGTTCGAAGAGGCTGCCAATGTATAAAACAAACATCGTTAACCGAGACCTATACTTAAGATCTCTCACCATCTCTCTCTCACTCCCACGGACTCGAACGTCTTCGGATTATTTGCTCCTTCTATGTGCATCCAATTCTCTCTGCGCTACGGTCGTCGTGGTCTTAGTGGATTCTCTCCTCTTCGACGTCCCGGTCGTCCTTCTCGTCATTCTCGGCAGGTCTCACTCGCACTCTTTTCGATGCTGAGTCATTTTTATATTGTATATATATATACAGATATAGATTATATACACAGAGAACAGACCGTCGACTCCATAGTACGTACACTCACTCTCTACTCTTTTCTCTCCCTCTTTCGCGAGCTTTCGCGTGGGCCTTAGCCATCGCGCCCGCACTCTTCTTCCTTCCATCCCCGGAGGTCCATTTACCTCCTTCTTCGCGAGACTCATCCAAGCACCAGGGCGATCCACGCGAGATATGCATTTACCTACATCCGTGTGAGCAACGCGCCCCAACATCGAGATAAATTCATCTATATACACACGCAGACGCGTATCTTTCCGCTGCGTTCCGAGGCTCGTTTCAGGTGGACCGAGTCCAAGCCTCTACCTTCGTTCTCTCGAAACACACTGACTTCAGAAGTGTTTGTAATTCGTGCCGTGGAACGATGTCTTGTGTATACTATGTTGTTGCAGAGGCATCGCGCGCGGATATAATAACGTTCCTGAAGAAGGCCCAACGAGAGACGCGAAAGAGAGATGGTATTATTCCATGCATCTGTAGTGGAGAAGCGCACAAACAGCGAGGTATATCTTCTCGCTGCTCGTATTGAGACGTAGAGACCACAGGACGGCTCACCGGCCCGATACGGACACCGGTCTCCACGATCTCCCTCGCCAGAAACTCCCCCTTCTCCACCCGCCCTTCCCGCGTAATTTCCAACCTGTGTAATTATCGACCACCGCGTTTGTTTTACGTTCGCGAAACGCGTACAGCAGCCGAACCAAGCGCACGGAAAGTATCGTGTATCCGCGTTTCAACGTGCTCTCTCGCCGATTTTAACCACCGTGCTTCTGCTCCTGGACCGAGCTGCAGCCTCTGCGCCTCTGTACACAGTCACTCGCTCCGTCGACGAGTACATCGCACGACAACAGAACCCAACAGCACATCGCGAGGCTTAGTCGCGCGGACTTACGCTCGCGTGTGGTGAACCATCGAACGACCGATTTATCGATGCAGATTGATTTAGAGCGAACCGAGCTGATCCCAGAGAGATTATTACGAGAATGGATAAACTGCAGCAACCATACGGGATCCACTGTGTCTCGGAAACTCTTGCCCCGCGGACCCTGTCGATCGATACTCCTTTTTGTTTCGTTTCGTGGAAACTTCTCTATTAACTCGGCGAGATACTTCGACACCCTCGTGAGCGACAGATACGTATCGTGCGTTCGTTTATAAGACTTTATGCCACTTTGACTTTCGTTTGTTTTCTCACGAAAAATCTTCGATTTCGTGAATTTTTTTTTTTGGTTTTAAGGTTAATGTGATGTGTTTCAAAAAAAAAAAAAAATCACGTTGCGAAAAAAAAGTTCAGTGAACACGTGGATATTTGTCGCAAAATTTAAGCGACAATAATCGCCTTTTTCGACAAGTCGAGTTACTGGAAAGCGTATTTATTTAGAATTGATTTTTATAAGAATTAAAAAAAAATTCGGATTGTATGGAATTTTACTTTTTTTTTTTAATTTCTCGGGCATTTGTTTAATTTGAATAAATTAATGTGGAATTATCGTGGAAATACCTTATAAATTGATCCGTAAACAATCCTCTCTTCGAAAGAATATTTTATTAAATCGATTAATCGATGGTTGCGAATACTCGACATACATTTTTTGATAAAAAATATTGTAAAAGGGCTTCAGTTATTAAGTTTTATTTTTTTTATCCACAAGTCATTATAATTTTTAATGTCGAGTTAATCAAATGCACTTAAAAATATTCGACTTCATTAAAGTTGGAAAAAAAGATCGCGAATGGAAAAAAAAAACATTGAAACAACGAATATAATTTTTTTTTGATTTTCTGAACACTACGATTTTTTTTTTTTTTTTTAAGATCGATTACTTGACTTTTGCGAGACAAGGAGAACCGAATACCTAATAGAATTGTGGATATCAAAGGCTGAATGTAGGTGAATTCGATTGCTTCGGGGGACGATATTCAACAACGAACAGTTAAGAAAACATGGCTCGCCGTTGAGTTACGACTTGTCGAAGACTACGCACCTGTCTCTCGCACATTAAATATTCAATGCGCGTGATGTATGCTCGCGCTTTCAATTCTACGCCCTCGTACCCCCTTCGCACTGATACCCACACAGAGAAACAGCTAAAAACGCCATTGCTATAAATTCCGATATCTTCGCGTAACCTATCGCGACTCTCCGCAATTCTATATATCTCTTTTTCCTAATTTCAATTTCGCATAAAAACAATGTGCGACTGTGAAGAATCAATCGATTGTTCGAATTTAGGCGAAAAAAAAAAAAAAAAAAAATTCGAAGCCGAGAGAGTCGGTTAGCGGGAAAAGTTTTCAATCGCTTTTTCAACAGGCATCGCGAAGTCCCAAACCACCCGTTTGCCTCGCATTGCGTATAGTTAGCATAGATGAGAATGCGAATTGGCGTCGAGACGCCTTTTCTCTGTATGAAAAATAATTCTCCCCCTATCGCGACACCCACGTCGTGTGCGACGCGTATAGAAGGTACCGGTGTCGTAGCCAAGAGCTCCGCTCGCGTTCGCAGAAATTATACATAAGGAGCTCTCGTTCTCGTTCGTTTGTTCGTACCGTTCCCTTCCGTATCTATAGCCGGGGTAAGGAACTTCGTAATGAAAAATGAAAATTGTAAAGCGCGCGCAGGGTTAGGTTTCGCTCGGGAATCGAGTTTCGATCGGCACTGGCAAGCAAAAGGCAGAAACTTGGTGTAGCGTGGCGGCTGTCGCGAATGAATTATAAATGGAAGCGAAGACCTCGAAACGACGTGCCCCAACCTCCCGGGGACTCGTGCTTACTAAACCATCTGACAATTCCGCGGATTACGAGAGTAGAACGAGACCCAGAGAGAGAATGCATAACAAGGTTCGGAGCATTACGCGAGGGCGACATGGAAAATTGCCTGCCGAATGTGTTTGATAAAAAGCGCCATCTATAGATCGCGCGGTTTGGTGGAAAAAATTTCCTAATTATTTCGATGATTTTCACGTATGCTACTTAAGCGGGTGCGATGAAACCATTTTTAGTATATTAAATTATCGTCTAATTTATTATCGTGTAAATGGAAGTGAGAAAAAAAAACGAAAGATGAATCATATAGAAACTCTTACCGGCCGCTCTTCGTGATGACCATTTCCGTTCCGAGTTTGTGAAACTTTTCCCAAAGCTCTTTACCCTCGAGGGTAACTTTGGGATCGTCAACGACACCGTCCTCCTCCGGATGATGCGGTGGCACTAGGTGATGGGACGCCGCCAGGGGATGATGCGGTGCCATTGGTAATGGCGACGAATGCATCATCCCCGGTGGCAACGGAAGCCTCAACGGTCGCATCGTTGGGCCTCCGGGTCCCTGATGATGGTGGTGAAGCGCTGCCGCTGCTGCTGCCAGGACGGCCGCGTTTGCCTCCTCCGGTGTATGAGGACCGAGACCGAGCCCTTGAAAACAAACAGGAAACGAGGAATATCCTCTGGTCAGATATATTGGCGATCAATTTCTATCGGTCGGAATAATTTTTAAAAAATTTTTAAACAAAGTCCCATATCGAAAAATCGTCGTAATCTCGCGACCGCTGCAGCAACAAGTGCAACACTTGCAAAAAAAAAAATAAAAAAAAAAAAGGGAAGAAAAAGTACAGCCGCAATTATGGCGTAAAGGGATTTCCTCAATGACTACAGAAGTACGAAATTTATTTTAGAAACCGGTATTTTTACTTCGGGTAAGTATCGCGCAAAGTTCTCGCGAGTGAAGGCGAATTTCGAACGGATATGAATTTGGTGAAAAAATGGGGTACTGGAGCGCGTGCGTGTGCTTCACTCGTTGACGCGAAATGCCGATTGCTCTACCGGAGACTATTCGTCGTTTTTACTTATTCATTGATGAAGTTTGGTTTTTTTTTTTTTTTCGCTTATACGAAAAGAGACAATCATATTTCAATACTGTGGATAGCGGAGATCTAGAGACGCCGGGGATTGCATAGCAGTTACGTAACAAAAGGCGCAATCATGTTCCATCGGTATAAACGAGAGAAAAGCGATCCGCTATCGCGGACGAACGGAACCGTCTCTATCACTGTTCGAATATATACCCATTACGATAAAACGTTTTTCCGTATCTCTGAATATAATTCGTCTGATTGACTGACATAAGAAAGTTTTGCATCGATTATCGATGGCCGGCAAATCTCTTAATGTTGAAGAAAACCCTTCGATCACTGATAAAAATTATTTCTTCGCAAAAAAAAATTTAATTTCATTGCCGTCGCGGGTTGCAAAATTTTCCCGAATAACTCGCTAAAACAAAAATTAGTTTGAAAATAATCTGTAAAAAATTTCTTATTGATAATTAATAAAACAGTTTTTTGAAAATTGTAATACCTAAACCGTGAGTTTAATTTCAAAGAAATATGCACCGTACTATTAAAAATTGATTTCAATTTAATAATAAAAATTGTGCGTTTAACGAAATTAATTATTTTTATCTTACGAAAGATTTTTTAATTTCTACGTTAGTCGCACTGTTTGAACTTTGGATTTGTTTGCGAAAAAAAAAATCATAAATTCCGAGTGTATTAAATTTATAGTTATTACAAAAAACTCTTTGATATACGATGTAAAATATTTTCGTAAATATTGTTCGATGTAAAATAATTCTTATAATTGTTCGAAGACGATTTGGCGACAACGCATTTTTTTCATACGCGTATTTATCCCGAATATTGCGATAATCTCTATTTGGTAATTCGAACGGCAATAACGTTTGCCGTTTCTGTGAGCGAAAAGAAGTAATCAGTTATACCGGTAGAGGGTTACCAATCAACGCGTCGCGCTTTCGTTAATTAAAACGAAAACTCAACATGAATATAATTGTGAAATTCTCCCCCGCAAATACAATAAATCATTCGTCCGACGCGCCTCCACCTTTTTATCCGCACGCATGTCAATGGTGTACGCGAGGACAGTGTACGCACAATTGAGTATTATCGTTTATCGGAAAAATGAAGTATGATCAATTAAACAGTTGCGGGAACGGCGCATGAAAGCGACAGATTTTCAACATCGATAATGAATTAATATAGCATCGATGACGTTTATGAAAATTAAACATATACGCTCTCTGTTCAGATTCTCTATGCTATCCGTTCGCATTTCATTTTTTTTTTCATTCGATCGCATCCGCACCCGATTCGTAGAATTCTAATACGGGAATCGTTCGGTGCGCGTGTGTTGCGCAATGCGCGAGAATTTGCACGCATAATATTTGCGATACACTCGCAGCTCGCTGACATCGTGCCACGGAACGCGAGATGCGATGCATCGGCGAATTAAGGGTAAACGAGAAGTCGCCGACGAGTCACCGAGGTCAAGCCAACACGAGAGACCCAACAGAAAGGAACGTCGCGTACAAACTCCGTTTGTGTTGTGTCTCTTTTCTCGTTATAACTCATTGCGTTACGGCTGCGCATTATCGTGATTCACCGAATTATCTTAGATAAGACTGCAGTCAGCAAGGATTGTATAAAAAGAAATTCAAAAGAAGAAACGATCAAGTATTACCGGAGTGATTCTTCTGTCACGAATCCCTCAATTCTCGGTGGCAAAATGGCCGCCTTTGAGAAACTTTCGGAGGATATCGCGATAAGCTTCGTTCGGGTTTATCGTTCGATGCACAGAATACCCCAAAATAATCGCAAACTCGATGCAATAATACATTTTTCAAACTCGAAAGATTTTTTTTCATCCCCTTTACCACTGACTTAATCCTCCGTTGCATTTTTCACAACGAAAAATTCTCAAATGATCGCAAATCCGGTGAAATAAAATTCGTGAATTCCGAAGGTTTTTCAAATTGTTTCTCTTAATTCTTTCGTTTACTTTTCGATGTATTTTTGAAAAAATACTGAAAATGTCGCAAATTTAATCAAATTTGCCAGCAATAAACGATTTATTTAAGTTTTTCGCAGCAGAGGCTTCGATCCTTCGTTCGTATATTTATTTATTTCTGAAAACGCGGTGGGTATCTCCGTGTGCGTCTCAACGTCGCTTCGAGCGATTACGCGTCTACGAGAATTTCGAATGCAAGTAGCGTTAGGCAGATTGCCCTTGGCAAAGATTAATCACCAACGGTAGAGAAGAGCGCCCGTGGACAGTCGACGCGTATGAAGTTTTATGCGACCGCGAGAAAAGGAAGACGAAGCCTTTGGCTGAGAAAACTTCAACAGCCAAACGTCACGCGTCGCTCGACAAAATTAATATACCCCTCGGTACCTCGACAGACTCGATTATATTCTCCTTTTTCTCCGTATCTATTATATTCCCCGTTTGAAGATAATCCACGCGACAGGCCTCAGCGAGGATAAGCCTCAGCGAGGATAAGCAAACGTAGAATTAAGAAAGCGTGAAGCGGTTCGTTGTCAGCCGGAAGAGACGCGATGACAAGAATTTTTTTTATTTCTTATTTTTCGAGTGACAAATGTTTCTCGTAAACTTTGAAACTGTAACGCGGTCTAATGACTTCCGGAACGTCGGAAAAAAATTTTACACAAAAAAAAAAAAGAAAAAAAAAAAAAAAAAGTGATTGATTCAATAAAACGAAAAATTGAATGGTGTCAACGGGATATTTATTTCATTTCCACTTTATTTTTAATTCTTGTAATTTTACACAATTTTGAAACAATAGCGTGAAACCCCACGAATATGTTTGCGGAAATATTCCCGTTAACACGAAATCAATTACTGATTTTTTTATTTTTTGTATTGTATTCGGCGATTAATCCGACGCGTTGAAATTCGTTGATGAATTGTTGTAAAATTACCGGATAAAATTGTTACGAGAACATCCGACGTATTTTTATTATTTTTTTTTTTATTCTATATCGCGATCGTAGAAACATTCTCGCGTTAAGTATCAACGGGTAAGAAGGTGCGAAAAGAATCTCCGAAGGTGGCACGGAGCGCGGCACTTGTGGAATACAAATTGAAGAACCGCATAATGCGATACCGCGCGCGAAGTTCCCACCGATTAATAACGTGCTGGTAGCGAGAGAGACCTCTCCTTCTCTCGTCCGGGTGTAGACAAGAGTTTGTCTTCGCACTCGTCATATCGCGAGCACGATATTTCTAACACGATATGCTCGCGCGAATGTTAGGGGCGTTTGTGAGGTCGTAAAGAACGTCTAGACTCGTCTAGACAACGAACGCGCGAAGCCTCACCACCTCGGCACGGAGGCCAACAGTTATTCCGTTGGTTATGCTTTCTGAAACTGCATACACGCGGAAATAGTACACATTTGTATCCGTGTCTTCAACTGTTTCGTGCAAAAGTGTACCCACCCCTCTGTTTCGGTCCGTATATTTACCAATACCGATGTACAGAGAGAGAAAGAGAGAGAAAGAGAGACACAAGTAAACGAAGCTGACGAGTGCGAAAAGTTTTTACTCCGGAGCCTCCGGAGGCTCGTTGTGGTGTTACTTCGGGGTTCTCGTGTCGAAACGCGAGCGCCGGGTCGGGTCACGAAGGTGTTTTCAGACCAGACGAGAAAACCTTCGCCGCAGAGGTTCACCCTTGGGGCTCTCTCATCGTTCGTACTTCTCGGTCAGAGAAGACGAAAAAAGGCGAAAAAAAAAAAAAAAAAACATAAACGCAACCGAGGAATTCATAAACACGAAAACGACAGTGAAAAACAAAAAAAAAAGTTCAAAGTCGCCTAAAGGGTTACTAAATACCGCCGCCAGAACCTCCAACGCCTTTCGAAGAAAAGCCAAAAAAAAAATATTTTGTCGTCGTATAAAAGTTGTCGGGCGTTTAGTTAATCGTCGTGAAAATCCTCTCACCTTGTGGCGTGAGACCGTGAAGATTGAACTGTGGATGATGATGCGGACTGCTGAGAATGCTTTTTCCCGGCAGATGATGAGCGTTCGGCGAACTGTTAGGTGGCAGATGAGTCGGATTACAAAAACCCGCGGCTGCGAGAGCGTTGAAATAATTCGCTGCCGCAGCCTCCGCCGACGAGGGATGCGACAATTCCCGTTGATTATTGTGGGGCGGTGGTGTTTCCGGTGCCGCTGCTGGACTTCCGGGACCACCTGGAGGCGGGGATGCGCTACCCTGAGAGGACGTACCACCGATCAACGGTGGATGTGTATTCGCCGCTGTTAGCAACGACGATACGCTAAAATCGGTTGGCCGCGGAGCCGCCGGGGCTGGTAAATGACCCGTTGCTAGATGACTGTTACCGTTTCCCGTACTTGTCCCCGTATTGCTATTGCTTATTGTCGAGAATGGCGAGTGCTGATTAAGAGCCGCTGCTGGAGCGGGGTACGCCATCCCAGGCTCCCCCGCTACCCTTCTCAGCCCCGTCTTGGCACCCTCGATAACGTTTATCTCCAATTCCCGAATTCCTTGATTATAATTTATATTATGCGGATAGTGATGATGGTGATTATAGATATCGGAACCCCTCTCCGCAAGGTTATTGTTGTTGCTGCTGTTGTTGTTATTATTATTGATGTTGTTGTTGTTTCTTCCAACTGAACTACCGTCCGCCTCGACCTCCTCCTCCTGATCTTCGTCCTGTTTCGTCGGCCTCGTCCGCTGCTGCGCTACTGCTGCTGCTGGAGCCGGTAACGGAGTGCTGGCGCAGTGGGTACCCCTGCACGACGTATCTTGTTCGAATCTCATCGAGATGTGGCGATTTTACCGAGTCGCGCGAGATTACTCTTCGAGTGACTCAATAGCACGCCTTTTGAACCTCACTGTCCTCTTCTCTTAAAAATCTTTTCGTGCGTTTTGTTTTTTTTTTTTTTTTTTTTCGATCTATTTCTTTGCTTCCGTTATTCGTTTATTTTTTTTCTTACAAGTTTTAACACCCCAAGCAGTTATTCCACTCGAGACGCGATCTCGACGATATAAACAAAAACATAAACACGAAAAAAAAATCGTTTTTCGACGATTGCTGCGCGATCACCACGTTGATAACTTCCGTTTACACGCCCGAATCACATTGTTCCTCACGTTGTCGCGCGTGAATCACTCAAGATTCCGTCGACCTTCTTTTGGTACGCTGACGCGTTTTTCCGCGCAGCGATATCTCGATCTCTCTCGCGAATAACGTCGAGGATCTCGTACGTAACAACGTCGACATCTTCCTTTCACAACGGTTGACCAGATCGACGCTCGACGCGGATCGAATCAATCCCCGGGGCTTGTCGCGATGTTTTTTCGTGTGTTTTTTTTTTTTTGTCAACCCGAGACGTCTCCTTTCGAAGATCGATGAAAGAAAAAGAAAATACGTAAAACCGAACGAAAACCTCTGTATGCACTTGCACCTCTTATACTAGATTATTATTATTATTTTTTCTTTATCACAAGCCCTTCGCAGATGAGTTTACACACAGATGGACGAAGCACGATATCCGGAGGGGGGCTACACTGAAATCATTTCGTCACGAAAGCGCAACGTCGTGATTTTTCGGAATATTCTTTGTTGTTCGAAACACCGGGTGCGATTATTGTCGAAAGAAAAAACGGCTTTTTCGATTAAATAATCGAAATATCGCCTCGCGTCAGAGTTCACTTGTTTTATTTCCCCCTCCCCCCCAAAAAACACCAATCACACTTTCGATAAAATTTTTCTCTGGCACTTTGCGAAAGCACGAGGTTTTTTCGTCGTGCCTCGATGTATTTCACACTCAGGGAAACTCGTGGGGTCTCGCGTCGAGACGTGTCTCGTTCCGAACGTCCTCGAGAACCTTTCGTAAGTAGAGTCGAGAAGGTACTAACGGAGACGTGGCCGGCAGTCCATTCGTGAATGGGTATCCACCGAGAGACGATCGTAGGCAACGACCAAGAGGCTTTTTAGAATGCGGAAAAACAGAGGTGAGTCCGAGAGCGCGCGCCGCTCACGAGTTAACCGAAGAGCCGGTTAGGGCTCAGCTCAGTTGCCGACGGCCGGCTGACGCGGAACGGGCACTATTGCCTCCCGCTCTCTTGTCGTTCATCGCTCGTGTTTCTTTCACGTATCTCAATCCTTCACTCATCGCCGTCTCGAAATATCACGCATCACTCGTAAGCCAAACACTTGTTTATCTCGTCGATACTTTTGTTGTTCTTCGATTGTCGAACGAATACTATTATTATTATTTTTTTTTTTAACGATTATTTCGCACACTCGTTGCACAATTTATTATATTTTTTTTTGCATTAAAAACAAAAAAAAAAAAGAAACGAAAGAAAAAAACATTCGTCGTTCGTACTTTTCGTCGAGTTTTTTTTAACGCCACGCGGATATTTCGGTTTGTTAGATTTGTGTTATTACGATGTTAACGAATGCAACGCGAAACGCGGATAGTTTATATCGGCTCGAAACGTTACGAGCCTCTCGAACCGGGTTGTTTTCTCTCTCGTGCGAGATATCTCCCTGTGGCCGTGAGGAGAGAGCAAGGTGTTACTTGGGTGGCGCCGCGATGGTCACTGAGCAGTGCTAGGATTGACACCTCCTCCGGGGCTCACCCCCATACCCTCCCGCGCGCGCTAGGCGCGCACACCGAGGTGTTGGTGTGCTAAAGTCCGTCGGGCGTCGAGGTTATAGGCGTTATATCGCGTACGAGTGAGAGGGAAACAAAATCCCGTGGACGCCCAAACGGTGGGGGAAATGGAAAAACGAGACGGATAGAGAGAATCGAGACGAGCGAGAAAGATAGTCGAGTGAAGCGCGAAGCGCGGGAGTTCCCGGGACACGGACGCGGTAGGCGTGAATGCTGGAGGGCAGCAACGCCAAGACTGAGAGACCCATACCGGCGGCTCCTCCTCTGCCCTTCCCCTGTGTTGCCAGATCGTTTCGAAGACCCCGGCACGGTTTACTGCACGGTGCCACATCGTCGCCGTCTGCCATGTGGCGGGAGTTCAATTCGTAATAGGGGTGGGGGGATATTGTTACTCGCCCCCTTTTTCCCCCCTACTCGCGCGCGATATGGACGGAGAAGAGAGAGGGGGGTGGTGAGCGGAGGGGATAAAGCTGTAGACGGAGTGGGGAGGATGAAATGTTCACGATGAGAAAGCCTTGGGATCAACTCTTCGAACTCTCCCTACCGGTGCCCATCGTTGGGGCGATAATGAGAACTCGCCGCCCGGATTGGCGCCGGAACGCCAATCCGGATGGCGTTGAACGCGACGCCTTTTCCGACGCTGGCCTGACTTCTCCCTCTCTGCTCGCCTATATCAACCCCCTGACGGCGTATATACGTATATCGCCTACGCGACTACTGACTATATCGTACGAGTGGCTTCGCAATCCCACCCCAGCCCCCTCCCCCTCCCTCTTCCCCCACCATCCCAGCCTGCCGACGATCCAAGGGTGTTAACCGCGAGTACGCCCATTAACACCAGTCCTCAGAAGGATCGGATTGACGAGCCAAGTATACCGACTTCGTGCTCCAAAATATTTGTCGAGACAAATCGTATTTTCTTTATAAACGTTAACAAAAAAAAAAATGAAATTTCCTTCAAATTTTTTTTGGTAAAAAATATTGCGCCCCAAAATGAAAAATTTTCGTAAAAAAAAAAGAAAAACCTCAAAATTTTAAGCGCATTTTTGAATATACCGATGACACTGAGGGTAAAGATTATTTCGTCTCCGAGACGTTTTTCCAGAGGTCACACGAGATACATGTGAGATTCTTCGGAATTTACTTTACGAATTCCGTAGATCGACGGAAGTGAAATTGATGATATCACCCTCCGTGAACGGTATTTTCACTCAATGTATGTGGTACATATATATACCGCGAGAGGGGGGATGATGGAATGGGGTTTTGAGAGTAAAAGTAGACGGTAAACTTTCCCGAGTATTCGTGGCGAAATTCGCGCTTCGAGGCGACAGGGGCTCTCCCTCTTGCGCTTTGACGCGCCGGCGTTTGCTCTCTTGCCGGAATAGCGTCGAAGGGGAAAAACCCGACGGCAGCGTCGCCCCGATGCTTTCGTCGCGATTGCTCCGCCCTCTTTGTTTCCCCCACTCCTCGGAACATTGCAACGCCGCTGGGACGCGTGGCGACCTCTCTTCAGCCCTCCCTCAGCTCCCCCCCTCCCGCCTCCCGCCCCCTCTTGTTCCCCTCGCCGGCGATGCCGCCGCAGCTTTTCGTACACATATAAACACCATCGAAATACGTGTTTCGTGCGCACATGCAAGCTCTTCCACGTCGTCGTCCTTCGCGCGCAGAGTGTCACAACGACGCCCGGAGCGTCCGTGCGAGCTGAGAGAGAAGCACGCGCGCGTGTGCCCACCATAAGTGTACCTATATACCATATATATATAGATATTTACGTTAGTATCGTCGTGTCTCACAAACGCAGCAAACAAGCGCACTTACACTTGCAGATTCTTGTGCATAAATATATGTTGCCATCCCCGTGGTTGTTATACCTCGGACTTCCCTCGTTTCACTTAAAAATAATTATCCCAAATGACGTACCGGATATCACACTTGGGGTAATCGTTTTTAAATGCGTCGACGACATAGACAAACGCGACGTTCTTATCGGTTCGACGCCACAGTCTACTTTACCGCTGTTAATTGATCGGAGAAAAAAAAACGAATACCGAAGATCGTAAGAATTAATTTTCGAAACATCCGAAAACAATGCTATCGGATTTTGGTGTCGAGAATCGTTGATAAGTCGATGAAAAAAATCATTTTTCGGAATATCGCACTTGGAAATATGGACGGACATTTTTTTTTTTAATTGCCATTTTTATTATTATTTTCGCGTTATTGCCAGAAAAAGATAAAAAACAATAGAACTCTAAGGTCACATTCTTGCGATGATAAATCATTTAATTGCAACGATTAATTAGTAACGCATACGTCGGCGGGAGAAACTCGAGGAACGATAACAAGAAAATGCGTTAACGATAACATTATCAGCGAAGAGAGTCGAGAAAAAAAAATGGATAAAACATCGAAACGAAAAACAGAGAAAAATCGTGGAAATGGATGTATCGAGGGGATAACTTAGATTCGGGATCAGAGGCGAAAAAAAAAAGTCTCACCTATGTAACTACTCCAGACGTCGTATCCTGCCGGCAGCCGAAGCGACGGAATAAAGAGTAAACGAAACGAAGAAAAGGAGGAGTACACGCGGAGGCGGAGAAGCGGCGAAAGCGAGAGTAGGGAGAGCGGGCGACGAGAAGAAGACGGGAAAGTAAAGGAAAAACTAATAAAAAAAAAAGTCTCGGAAAAAAAAAATGAAAAAAAAAAAGAAAATATAAATGAAAAAACTAGCGACGAGAACGAGGTCGAAGCGAAGGAAGGAATAAAAACAGAGTAATTCAAGGGAAAAAGTCTATAGACTGTACGTACATATAGAGTTAAAGTACATACATTCTCGAAGCACCGTGAGACCGGGCGCGGGATGAAAAAGAAGCGAGAAGGAAAAACATCGGAAAGAAGAGGGAGAAAGTGGTACAGCGGTGGTCATAATCGCGCAGTTCGCGTCATAATCCGCGGCGAAAAAACATTTGATGAGCCCACGACGACGGCGGAGTCGAGAACTGGGAAAAAGGCAACGCGGCGACGAACGATGACGAGAAGATCGGCGTCGGAGGCCCCCGGGATGCGGAGGCGTGGCTCAACGTATCCAGCTGGCTCCGCCCGAGAAACCTGCCTTTTCTCCCACTTCTCTTGCACAGCTACAGAGGGTAACCCCCGTATGCTGCAAGAACGAGCTGATAGAACGCGAACTGCAGCCCGAGATAGAGTGAGAGTGATAGCGAATTCTCATGCTGGAGGGGAAAAAAACTGCTGCTGCTGCTGCTGCTGTGCTCTCTGCACGTTCGACCGTTTCTACTTGATCTCTCTTGGGAGATAGAAATCGTGAGAGCGCGAGGGAGAAGGTGAAAGTAGAGAATCGACCGAAGTAAAGCGAGACGACTCTACGAAAATTCGAGTGCTACTACTATCGACAACTATGAGAGATACCGAAGCGCGGAAAAGAACACGAGAGATAGCAAAGAAGAAAAAAAAAAAACGAAAAACAGTTCGGAAACGTATCGTATCAACGTATCGTTCAACGTTAGGATATGAGATCAACAGCGGCCAACGTACCGCCTCCGCAATTGTTTTATCGCCGAAGGGTCAGCGGTAGTTCGAGCGATAGTCGCACTTCAAAAGATTCAGCTTAACAACGTCGAATAGTCCTTTCCGCAACTCCACAAAACAAGTTTCGCAACGCGTCTGATCCTTTACCGGAGTTATCTACTTACCGCCTTCGTTTACTTCAACGAAACAAAAAATAAAAAAAAAAACATTCCCGTGAGCATTAACGCCCGGATTACGATGTAATCCCTCAATGGCGCTTGGTTACGATCGACTCACGGATACAAGAAGCGAGAGATTGTTCATAGGACGTCCGATCGTAATTCATCGGAGTCCGGAGCTTCGAAAAATGAATTTACTTCGGCGGTTCTCTCTGTATCCCGATTATCAGATTGCGTTGTACGGATAAACTATCCTCGAGGAGTCATGGAGAGTTTGGCCCGTTTCTCGTGGAGGCCGCTTACACCGCGCTATAAATCTTCTCGTCTCATAAACAATGGCTTTTGATGCAAAAGGTCGTAACAACGTACGCGGAGGAGAGTACCGCGGTGGAGCATGTGCGTGACGCCGACGGATATGTGCCGAGGGATCCGATCCCTCGGGCAGAAGCAGCAGGCGTAGGTGGAGATACGATGGTAGTCACTCGCGAGCCGAGAACGGGCAAGAAACGCGAAACGTCTTGTCGGCACGATCGACATTTCGAATAAGAGTAACAAGAAGTACAATCGTCAACGCTATGCGGGGCGAAACTCGTCAACTCGGGGGTCTCGCGTATGCACTCGTAAGAATGACATTTTCGATGTCCTGCGCATGTATAAATCTCAGATCATTTCAACGTCCTAATATACCCGTCGAGTCAATTATCGACAGGGCTGCCGGAGAGGCCGATATACCATCGGCAGCGTTATGCTTTCATAAACAATTTCAGTCTCCGTATTGCCTCGAAGTATCCTGAGAAAAAACAACTTCGCCATTTCTTTTTTTTTTTTTCGTTTTTTTTTTCTTTTTGTTTATTCAACCGCATTGTTTCTGCGGTTGTTGTACTTTGAAAAAGAAAACTCGAAGGTTTACCCGTCGTCCGCGACTTCGCGTAAACCGTAGCGAAAGCCACGACAAAATTTTGCCAGTACGAGAAACGAGAGCCGCAGACTCTCGCGGAAGATGGAACATCTCGAGGCAACGAAACACTTGGGGTACTATTACCTACCCTCGAGGAGAACAAGAAGATGAAGAAGAAGAAGAAGCCAAAGTCTCTTATAGCGCGCGCTTTATACCGCGGGGCGCGAGTGGCTTTTCTCGGCTCCGTCTTTCCCTCGTTTCTCCTGCATATATACCCTCCAACCCGACTTGTACATTATCCGATTTATCTTACTTCTCCGGCTACCGGCAAGCGTCTCCGCGCTCTTCCTCGTTAACGACGCGCGAATGACGTACGGCGAAGTGGATTATATATATCATTTGCGCCGCAGAGACGCAAAGGACGGGAGAATAAGAATGAACAAACACCGAGTTTACAGCAGATATGCAGCTGCGAATTTAGCCACCCTCGCTGTTAACCTCTCCTAAAATGTCGTCTCGGCATTTACTTCAGTTCGCGATGTACATTTCTGGCTTCTCGGCGCTTGCGACAAGACAGAAGATTGTCTGTTCGCTCGGTGATTTGTACGCGAATTCTTCAGAAATTCAAAGTGATATGGACAATTTTTGGATTTTCGTACAAAACAAATCAATCGACCAATTATTTTCGGGATTTCAAGCTCACGAAATCAGCTCTGCCGCGCCGACCGAGCATCACGCGAAATTATTTAACGGGTGAAGTTACTTATTCGCTTCGTCGGGAAGTAGAGACTTGAAAAGTATTTTTCTTCCTTTAAAATTACAATTTGTGTGTTTTTTTTTCGATAACTGAGATTTTAATTAATTATTTTCGGAGTTAATTATTACCCGTATCGCCCACGTGACATGGCGAATCGCGAACTTTTAATATTATGTCGATAAAATAGCGCAACAAATTCGTTGAATTTTCTGCGTTAAATGGCAACGGATGTGATTTTTATACACTGTAAAAATGGATGTTACTGAATGACATGCGGATACTTCGTGTAGGGATTGAATACTAATGATCCGCGTAAGTATGCGACTACACAACGGACAATCCAACATACCATTGATTTGCAATTATTATTACATTTTTTTTAGTAATTTAATTGTAACATTATCCGATTTGAATCGTCTGCTGCAATGATATACTCGCGCATAGCATCCATTACTCCGATCCCTACGCGGAATATCCGAAAATTTCGTAATATCGATTTTTCTTCACGAACATCGAAGAAAATCGTAAGTTGAAAGTTATAACAGTTGAGAGATCGAAATCGATGTAACAAATTTTTTGTTCAGAATTCTTTTCGAACGAACGTCCCTTTCATCTCAATGATAAAAAAAAAAACTTTCATGTCGAATCAATCGTCATCAGCTGATAATATAGAACTGTAGAATAATTGTTATAGTCGCGTTCGTAGTTCAGTAGTAAAGTCCGAACGCGACAAACCAATTAGACACTTTTAATGGTGATCGCGGATACCGCGGGAGCTTGTAACAATCGAGGGAAAACAATCGAACCGAACGATGGTGCGTTGGTCGTCGGAAAGCGATCGAGAGAGAGAAGACCCCCGGAGGGTTGAATGAGTCTGGTATAGTCGTGTACAGCTTCTACTGCAGGGTTAACGAGTGGTGGACAGTGGCCGTGATGGTCACCGGAGTTCGTCGAAAAGCGAAAACGTTTTCGATCGATGTATTAGTGGGGGTGTTTGCGAGTGTGCGGTATAAAAGCGAAATAGAGAAGGAGAGAAACGTTTAAATTTGTGTGAATCGATCGACTCTGCTCCACTGGTAGGTTGGTACACACGGGAGCGGTAGTTATCTACGTGGTTGCGCTATATTGCTAGCGATAGATAGAAGGAAGACTCGAGTGGCTATGCTTGCCGGGGGAGGGGATGGAGAGAATCACAAAAACGAGAACGACCCAAGAGCAGCCGCAGAGAGGAACGATAGAGAGGGATAGGGGGATGGATTCGAGGCAAAAAGCAAAAACGCGAACGGCGTCGTCTCCTCGGCGCCTGGCTCTCCTCCTATCTCTCGTCGGCAACTATGCGAAAGCTTTCTCTCGCTCTCACTAACCACCCCTTCTCTCTTCCCTGACCCTCCTCGTGGATAAAATAATTTCGTACGAAGCGGAATTTCCTCGGTACTCGGGTGCCGCCGAAGCTACTGCTGGCGAGAGTCAACGGGGATGGGACGTCGTAGCTTCCGGTAACCGCGCGAGATATCCGGAAGTGGAGTCTCGTGCTGGCGATAAAGAACGAGCGTGACCCCCGGTGAGCTTTGCTCCAACGTTTCTACCGCGACTCGAGCTGAAGGCTCCGTACTATGGCTATATAGCCATACGAACAAAAAGGATTTCTTCTCGTTGCCTCTTTTCTCACTATTTCGAGATGGTACGAGACTTCGGGAATAGAACGGAAATAAAAAGAGAGCGATGTCGATAGGACAATAATTAGATCGTGTCTCGCGCTCTCCCCTTCTCCTCCAACGGATTTATATTAGTATAAAAGCAAACGGTGCCGCAAGACGATAGAACTTTACCGCCAGCAGCACGATCCGGCAAAGATTTCTTACGTTTGTCTCGTTCACTGATTTCGTTTTTTTTTTTTTTTTTTTTTCTTTTTCTTCTCCATTGCCCTGATCCAAAGTGTCGGGCCGCTGTGCATACGAAACGAGAATGAGACTACAGGATTTAGAGTCTCTTATACATGTTTCTAGACTGTGGATACCGCAGGATCGCGCACAGCCGGAATACACGTACGCATATACAGCGAAACATCCACTATAAGCAATAGACTATAAACTGTGAGGGCTCTCCTGCTTGTCGGTGGACTTCTCAATAATCCTCTCATGCCTCTCGCTCATCGAGGATCGCGTATAATGGCGAAACCGTGGCGGCTTTCGGGCTCTCGCGGGCGGCACAGAGGCCCACAGAGCGAGAGGAGAGGGGACTCCAAAAGGAACCGTAGATATCGCATTGCGCGTCCGGACTGACGGGACAAAACATAGCGGCGACAATAGGAGCGCGGAGCAGCAGCCCCCAAGCGCAGGTCGAGAGGTTCTCTCCTTCTCTAGTTGCCCGCGGATGAGATTCCGCCGTGCTGCTCCCGGCTCTGTGCGGTCTACCGCTCCTCTCCCTCTCTCTCTCTTACTCTCGCTTCTCGAACTCCAAAAGTAAATGAGCGACGGAGTGAACCCGCCATATGAAACTCTTCTCTCGCGTGCCGATCCATTAATTAACCATCGCTATTTCACTCTCTCGACTCTCGTAGAAGAGTCACCCTACCGGAGAACCCTTTGCTAATGCGTATAGGTCGACGCATACGTTCGAGAGATAGGAAGCAACTTCAGCAATCTACCAGAAACCGATCATTTTTTCCTCGATTTTTTTTTTTTTTTCATACAAGTGGCGAAAACGATAATGTACCTTACAGCACCGTATAGATGATTACAGCGTTCGCTTGTGTTATTGACAGAGTTGAAAATTACGCACATTAGAAAGGAGTTGTTTCAGCGTAGCCACAAGTGTGTTTCACCGTTTCCGCGCATAAGTCCGGGTACTTCGATCGATCGATACGAAAGTAATCGCAAATGCGAGCACTCGCGCAAAGGGCATCGATGTGTTTTCCCCGCGAGGGAACGCACCCTTTCGATGACTACGCGCGCCCGTGTGTTATAATGTACGACGAAATGCGCACGAAACACGGGGCTCATTGTCATTGTATGCGCTTTTAATTGTCAATGGCGAATAAGCTTCACGATGTTTCAATGGAAACAAATTTTTTTCAAATTTCCCACAGGTATAGCAACGAAATCTTGAGGGGATCGGTAATACGCGAAATCCAATCGGAATAATTCACTCGTCTGCTCGATCGCGCAATGCTAATTGCAACTCTGCATTTTAATTTTTTTTTTTTTTCACCGTAACAATTTGAAAAACGAATAACAAACTGTAACTACGCCGAGAGATGTGTAACAGGAAACAAGTAATCGAGAGCGCGTACGCACCCCCGCCGAGCGAATGTCCCGTTTGTCCAAACTATCAATCGATTCTCTCTCTGTCGAAGGGGAGGGGGCGGAGGGCTCGAATCGTCACGATAGCGTAGTACACAGTAGTAGTATAACAGTACGAACAGAGTTACGTTATAAAGCAATGGTTTACGCGAGGACAGCAGCTGCGTCGATATCCACCCCCGTGTTTCGAGAGACAGAAATCCAAACAGAGCGGTACGCAGAGAAAAACGAGAGAGGCGAGGCCCCCGCGGCCACAGGAGGACAGAGATCACCGACATCTGTACATCTGTCGTTGCGTGTAACGGAACACTGCCTAATAGTATTAGAAATATATACCCGTCCTGCAACGCGGTCGCCGCTGCTTGCTTGTTGGCTTTTATCTGCTCTCTCTATATACACGATATATACTCGAATCGCCGCGCGCGCTATGCTATACATGAATGTTGATGCACAGTATTTATTTTTTTAATGAAAAAAAAATCAATAAATTCTAAAAAAAAAAAAAAAAAATGCCCCGATGATTTTTTTTTATTCACAAAAAGAATGAAATAAAATTACAGACCGAACGGAAATATGTAACGAACCATCCCTCGACGGCAGCGGTTAATTTTTACCCGTCTGTAACATTGTTTTATTCTTTTTGTAACGAAAAAAAAAATTATGCTCGAAGGTGTTTTTTTTTTTTACAAATTTAATTTTTTTTTATCTGGCATTTGATTTTCACCTCATTTCGCCTCGAATTTCCTTTGACGCGCGTTTTTCGGTTGTTTAAATTACCTATACCTGTCGCCGACACTGCGAAATGCAACTGACGCGATATAAGAAAATTCGAATGGACGTTTGTGCAGATGGTTCGGATTTTTTTTTTGTTTTTTATTTGCAGCGGACGATAATTAAATACAACTTTAAAAACATACAATCGATGGGACATTGTTCAGCGAAGAATTTTGCACACATTTCATCTGTTGCTTAAATATTTTCGTTGTTCTTAAGAATAAAGCGAAGTATCGAATCGAAGCGATTGTCTTGAGAACAACGAAAATATTTAAGTAACAGACGAAATGTGTGCAAAATTCTTCGCGAAAAATCCAAAACGAAATGATGAAGTTAACAATTTGGAAGAACTCTCATGGAAATCAAATATACTAAAAATCGATTATTTTTGGCGTTTGCGCGAAATTAATATGTTAATCGTATTAATTGTACGTTTGGTGACAAATACGGGAAGTATATTCTAAAATATATCCGTAATTTACCGTTTTTCGACAAAAATATATTATATTTACCATAGGTGTATGCGGAGTCAACTTACGCACACTTCTGTTTTTCATTCGGGGTAAAAAAAATATCTCATCATTATCATTGCAAAGAAACTGACATCCCAAAAAGTCGTTGTTTTCTCGACTCTCAATTACGCAATAGTAAAATCAGCGATGTTTTTGCCGCTTTTTTTGCGAGAGTCAAATACATCGAAAAAAAAAAGAACAAAAATGACTGAATGGCATCGGGCGATAGAAATAGAAATAATGATGTTGCGTAATTCTATAATTGCACCAGTAACGATCGAACGTATCACTGTTCGTATTTCGATATTACGTGCGATATCGGTATAGTAACAATCTATTTTGCAATCGCATACTTACGCATAGAATGAAATACCTCCGTCCTTTTACCTAAAATCGTCGTAAAGATGGCGTTCAACGCTATGAATGTTTCTCGGCGTAAATAAGTCAATTACAAGAATTTTTCAAAGACAGCGAATAGCCGCTTGTAAAAGTTTGATCGGCAAAGAGTTACTGAAAACATCGACAACTCGCCTATATATTTAGCTGTAGTTGCGCTACAAGGGGATGAATTATCGATTGTGAGAGAGGGCAGGAAAAAAAAAAAAAAAACAAAAAAAAAAAATAATGAATAAGCGAAGAAGCAAACGCGTATCGGCGTTGACGGACGGTGGACGATGGCGCGAGACGACCGCGGCTCGTCCTCGATGTCGCCAAGATATAGAATAGAGGCGACTAGGCTCATCGATAATTCAATGTCGCGGATGAAACGTCCTCGCTACGATGCCCACCCCTTTCCGCGTGGATGAAATTACGTTCTATCGTAGTAATGATGCCCACACAGAAGCCCACGAGCCGAAAGGGGGGAAAGGGGGGGGGGGGGGGGGGGGGAATATCTAGCTTCTGTGTATTCGTGAAAATTTAATCGAGCGTCAAGTTCCCAGTGACGATGGTCATCGTTCCGGGGTAGAGAGGGGTTCGGAGAGTCTCGTCGTATACCTATTTCCTGCGGGTTTACCTCGCCACTGTGGAGGAACGTTAAATACGTCAATCGATATTATATGCATGTCGTTGATGAAAACTCGGAGACTCCAACGTGTATTCCTCCAACAGGGGTATTCTTATAACAGCTCAGCCGTTTATAAGTATAGACAAGAAAAATACAGTCGCGTATCGTCTATACCTAACGCAAAGAACGCGATGTATACGAGGTTTGCGACGCGTTTCTTCGTGATTGGGTACGTGTAGAATGTCGCTAACTATATTTATAGTTCGCGATTTCGCTGTCGTTCAAATTCGTAACGATGGTAGCGTCGCCATTGGTCGACAATGGGAACGACTCGGCAGAATATAAACTAACCTATTCTTTCGAAATTTATGTAGAGTTTCCGTGAACTTGAGAGAAAAATTAACGATTCGCGCGATCGACGATTCCGACGAATTAAAAAAAAAATTATTATTAACGACCTCGTTAATTATAAATAAAATACTAGAGATCGCGATCGTATTTTTATTCTACACGATAGTAAAAAAAATTGAGAGTGTTATCGAACTTTTATCGTTCTCAAGGTGTTGCGTAGTTTTCACACGCGGAACAACGCTCGTCGGAGCGCAAAAAAAAAAAAAAAAAAAAAAAATAGGTGTATAAGGATTGCGCGTATGTGCGTTATGTTGCTATGATAACTGCGCGTTTCGTTATATAGTACGCAGCAGGTGAGTGGAGCTACTAGAAAATGTATGTTCCGCCGCGCGGTGGTGCTTGGTGGCGCGTACGTGAAGGATGGCCACGGATACATGTGGTACCGCCGCGAGTTTGTTACGCCTGACCCGCGCCTCGTCTCGTCGCCCGCGCGCGTACAGTTTATAAATTATTAGCGGTCGGACGACGGTGGTGGTATACAGCCAAGTATTATGGCTCGCGAATACGAAACTCGAGTTATCTCTCTCTGCTTCTCTCGTACCGTCGCCGTTTTATTTTTGACTGGATAGTTGCCAGGAACAGCGAAGCAACACAGTTATATCGTTACGTTCGTAGCTAGAAGAGCGACACGAGCGCCCTTCCGCTTTCGAGGGAAGGAGAGACTTGGAAACGATCCGACATAAAAATGAAAGAAGAAGAATTAAAAGAAAATTCGTTTCTATCGTAGTTATAGAGACGATGGGCCCGACTGGCTGTTCGGCTTCTCACGTTTCCCGCTATGCAGCTTCTGGTCAAATTCCTCGACACCCCCATACGAGGGCCGGAGGGTGTGGAAGAATGAAGGAAACTCTATACCGCGATTTTCTGGTATTTTCAGTTGAAAGAAGAAATGCGAAAGGTTCGCTGTAAAAATGGAGAACTTGAATGGAACGAGAGAAGGAGAGTGGGAGAGCGAGAGAGAGAGAGAGTGAGAGAGAGAAAGAGAGAGATGAGAATTCCAGAGAGCCGGGGAAATATTGTAAGAGAAGAGGAAAGGCGGGATAGGTGGATCGTAGCAGCGGCAGGAGCCGCGGACGACAATAGAAGAGACGCTACGAAATATTTCGAAAATTCCCAATGGACGCTCCGAACTATATGTACCGAGGAGGCAACGCTGAGCAACTCCGGTTTCCATTATGCGCCACGTTCGCGCTTTAGCTCCGGTTCCTCTCTCCGTTTTCCAAGGGTGGTTCCGTACACACAGACGCACACGCGCATCTTATTTGCGTGTATATAAAAACTACTGCGCACGTATACACTTATATATATATATATGTATATATATATAAACGAACGAACGAACGACAGAGCAAGAGAATGCAAACGTGTGTGTACCGCACTACTGTACGCTCTCTCTTTTCTTCGAGGTAGTTGAAGTAAAAACCACCCCTGAGGTAAAGGGCACCAATGGAACCGACGGGTCTCACGACCCCTACCGCCTCTCGCATAGCTTTCGTTCTCTTTCTATCCTTCGCTTATTTTATGCTGCCCCTGGAGCCACCGATACGTGTTGTACCCTACCACGGTTTTCAGCCCCGCCATGATACATACCACGCGGGTCCAGATGAGGGAGAAAAAAAAAAAAAAAAACAAGAAAGAGAGAACGAGAAAAAAAAATGATTCACTCAGTCCGAGTTCTCGAACATCGGGCCTATTCGATTTCTATTCCTAGCCAAAGATTATAGTGCCCCCTATACCTTCGTACATACAGGTATTTACTCTCGATCCGGGACAGTTCGTTGTGCGTCTTCATTCGCGAAGTGCGAAGACTCGAGAAAATAGCCTGCGAGAGATCGAAGTGAGTTCGTACTCTCCGAATTAGGGATGATCGATCGTTACCCGACGATCGATCCTCCAGTGACGGCCAAAGGCGAGTGACGCGAAACCAGAGGAAAGAAGCTTAACGAGAGAAGAACGAGAGAGGGGTGCGTATATATTGCACGGGTTCTTCAGGCCGATGAACTTTTCGATAAAGTGTCTCTCGGCATAATAAGCGATATAACTTATAACCGCTTATACCCGGTATAACCGACGTGATAATACAAAAAGATACATTGATGCGCGCATCATTCTCGGGTAGTAACGAGTACTCCAGCTGTTCGAGAGTTCGTAGAAATTATCATTATTCGATCATAACTCTTTTACCTTGCTGCAAACACCGCCGCGATACCACTGCGAGAGATGATGGCCGGTCCGCCGCGATATTTTTCTTTATCTCCTCTCTCTACCGGGTTTGAGTCACTGCGTTTACACCGACCAGTTATAGTGACTCTATCGATCGTTGATTGCCCCGCTCTCTTCGCTCTCAACTGTGCGCGTCTCTCGCGTTTATCGGAACGGCCGCAAATTTTTTTTTTTTTTTTTTTTTAACCACATCGGTTTATTAACCCCCCGCAACGTGATTCTTGTTTACGAGAAAAATGAATCTAACGAGACAGCTAAACCGTTCTCCTGGTTAGTTTTCACTCCCAACGGTAACGTGTAATTGTATAATAATTTTTTTTTTTTTTTTTTCGTAACCCTCCGATTAAACGATTCTTCAGTGAATCGCTAGACATCCGTCGACGATAACGTGCGCAACCTGAAAATTAGACTCGTTCTCGTGCGTCGTCGTGACAACCTTACGAATCGTACCCTCGTCGAGCTTCTGCTCATTTCCGGACCCAAACTAATCCTTTTGTCATCGCGACACTGCGCGGCCAACTGTTTTCCCGGAGCAAATTAGCATCGAAAGATCGAGCGTAAGGACCCTGAAAACAAGATTTCCCGTTTTCCTCCGGGAATCTTCTCATCCTTATGTCAATAATTAAATCGATTTAAGAATCGTCTCTTCAATATCGCTTTGAACTAAATTACGAATTGGCGTGACTAACAATCTGTTGATAGAACGAACAGTTAGTCCTTTTTTTTTCGCAAATAGTTGCGTCAACTAACTATTCGTTTTTCCAACTTATCATTTTTTTCAGTACGTCTGTATCGAGAAATTCTCATATTTACGTTCATAACTTCAGATTCTACTGTTACGCATCGCGAGTAATAATAAATCGGAAGCGTAGAATTTTGCTGTAAACTCGAAAATAATTACTGGTACAGCAAAATTACGACAAACGAATCATTTTACTCAGTGTGTCGTCCACTCAAATCGAACAAATTGTCGCTTCTTACTCGATTGCAGGGAAATCGTTTAATGCGCATTTACCTATTCACATGACTTTTTTTTTTATATTTTGTAAGAAAAAAAAAGATATATCGTCCGAACGTCTTAAAGCAGAGGAAAAACAGCGAGAATCTATACCGAAGAAATCAACGAGGTGATCGTGATGTGGGTGCGTATCTCGATGAAAGGGATGAAAGAGCGAACGGAGAAACCGGGAGAGGGTGGGAAGAGGAGAGAGAGAGAGAGAGAGAGAGAGTTAGTTGTTCGAGAGGCGGAAAGAGGACGAGAGGAAGCTGCGAGGGATGCGAGAGAAGAAACTCACGAGGGGGCGGGTGGTTTTTACGCACGAACTGCAGCACTACGATACGCGAAGGGACAGCCGGGGAGGGTGAAGGGAAGTCGAGGAGAGAAGGATCGATCCTCTTTCGCCGAAGCTAACGCACGATACACGCACACAGTGATCAACGTTACGCGCCCACACACTTTTCTCTGATATCTGGGGCTACGAGAGAATCTTCTTTCCCCGCTGCTAGAGTTGCACGCATCGCATAGACCCGCGTCGACGAACATTTTGGGGAGAAAGCACTAGGATCGCGCAATGCCTGGGACACCACCGAACACATAAAAGGGGATCAAACCTTATAGGGGGGTTGTGCGTCTTTATGTGAAAGCGTTTCGCTGACTCTTTCTCGCTTTCTTCTGTTTCTTCGCTCGCTGTAGCCTTTTGGACAATTTTCGTCCGCATCTTCAGCAGACTATGGTATTAGTTACTTAGTTCTATTCATTTTTTTTTTTTTTTTTTTTTTTTTTAAGAACGAAAGACTTCTTCGCGGTTCTGTTCCAAGTGCGTTTCGAGACGAGAACGAGACGAGAATCGCGCGTTTATATTTTATTCCTCGTCTCACGCACGTTCGCGAAATCGCTCGATCTCTCTCGTCGCGAAACGAGAAATATACTTTCCCTTTGGCTCGCTCGGGTCTCGCGGTGCTCTCAGGGCGGTCCAGGGCTCTTAGCCGTGGCGCCAGAGCACACATAACCCGCCACCATGTTCTCTCTCTCGTGGGGCCCGCCGAACTTGCGCCCGAGAAAGGAAATATATATTACCCATAGCTCGGGCGTTATTTTACTCCGAAAAATCTCTCGCTCACCAAGCGCGGCAGCCCGCTATACCGCTATACAGACCGTATACAGCAGTCGCTCCTCTCCTCTTCGACTCTCTTTTTTATCTTGCCGACCGTCCTGAATAATTGTCCGCGAGCGGATAAATGTGTCCGTATGAATCGTGAGCAAAAATCTCTACCGGCTAACCGTCGAGATGAAGGATGTTATCCCACAGGATGTTATTTCATTATAAATACAGAAAGCCTATAAATATATTGATGAATAGGGAGACTCGGAAAAAGCGCTATATGAAATATATCTCGCTGCGAATGCTGAGTGAATTTATAGAAAAAAAAACGTCGCGATCTCCCAACAAATTCAATGTCATTGCTTCGCAACGTTTCGGCAACGCTGATTGACAAAAATAATTTTTTTTTTTTCGCATCTCGCACGGTTTTTCGTATGAAATTTTGAGTTGAACGTAAAACAAGTGATAGATTCGTGATCAGTGCGAAAAAGCCTGAAAAAAAATATATTCCCGAAATATGAGAAAAAAAAAATTAAAATTTTGAAAAAAATTGTGTTTTTCGATAGTTTCGGGAAGCGATATATCTTCGCATCGCGATGGAATATTATGAAAAAACTCAGAAGTCAATCGGATTTTACGAAAAAAAAAAAAAAAAAATCGCAACATAGTGCCTTTGCCGGAACTTTCACCGGAAATGTGAAATAAATATTATAAAAAGGTACAGTTGTGATATTTTTGTTTTTGAAAAAATGGTTGATGCACATCGGTGTATTTTCCGCGTTGAATCCCGTAGCAGTTCCGGTCTGCGACCAATAGGGTCATTGGTAATTGTGAAATAGAATCTTTTTCGTTGCCAGAGCGATTGGAGTTCCACACGAACGGCTTCCAGCAGCTATCCGGTTCGTGTAACAGACAATCGCCTGACGAAGATACTTCGATATCTAGTTGCATGAAAACGATGCATGTCAGCATCGTTTTTCGATAGGGAGATGACGGAAAATCCCGTGTGAGACTCAACCAGAGTTGCCAATTTTCATTTTCACAAAAATTTCTATCGGGATGCGGATAAAACGGCAAAAAGGTTCGAAAACTCCCTTAGCGCGAACCCCGAAGAAAGCGACTTGTACTATTTTACCATTGGTTTGACCTGATTGGAACCCTTAAGAGTGGCTTTTTAGTTCTGTTCGCTCCGTGACGGTCACATGGCGCCAGTGGAAGGTCTCCCATGGACCACTATGGAATGAGCCAAAGTAGCGACGCTGTATATGCGAAAGTGCAGCAGCGATCGTCGTTGTACTACACGGTGGTGATTCGTTGTTTTGTTTTTTTTTTTTTCTCTTTTTTTCGAAGTAAAATGGCAGCCGGCTGCATTGGTCTCGGTATAAGGTCGGGAAACGAGTGCCGCGAGTGCGCAAAGGATCGCGAAAGAACGAGAAAGAGAGAGAGAAAGGCGCTGCGGGGATGAGAGAACGTTACGGTGAGGGCTCGTCGAAGCAGGGAGGGAAGGAGAGGCTGAGGAGCGATGGAGAGCGAGGTGGCCGAAGAAGACCACCGGAGAACCGTTCTGCGATTAGACTTACAAAACAAACGGTCCACGAGCGCGAGGCTATATCTCGCTGGACGGACCAATGGCGTAGTGCGCCGATCCCGACAAGGGACATGAGATAATTGGATCAAGACCTACCGAGTCTTCGTTGGGTTGTTTCACTCGATTCGCTTCTCTTTTAAGAGCGAACGCGGAGGGAACTCCTCCGGTTTGAAGGATAAACAAAATGAGTACACGAAGAGTAAACTCGCCGTTTCCTCGTCATCACTGTAATTTTCGTTAGGGCCAAAGTTGACGAACCTCCTTGCGTTTATACCATTTCATAAAAATCGTAACAAGTAATCGATTATCAATTGTGTTCCGAACCGAAACGTCAGGGTCTCAAAGAAAAAATCTGCGGTATGTATATTGGAAAGTTTAGATCGAGAAACTCGGCTATTAGATTCCACGATGGTGTTGCCACGCGATGTTGTGCACGATGATACGTGAATTCGCGGGATGAGCATCGTGCGAGAGTCATGAAAGCGTCTATATAGCGCGGGAGAAGCGAACGAAGGCGGTGGCAGTGCGGCTCTCGGGTGTCCACCTCCTAGAAACCCGTAGCCTCTACCCTCTATTGATCGAACGGCGCTGCCCTGGGCTCCAGTGGAGTGGACTGGACACACGAGCGACCCAACTAACCCTCGCACGATTCCTCATCCCTCCTTCCACCTTTCCTTCCTTCCTTCCTTACATACATATATATATATATACATGACCGTATATATATATTCCCAAGTGTACGTATGTACACAAACTCGTTTATATACTCTAGCCGATTATATACGAGAGTGTGTGCGCGCCAGAGAGAGTGTGAGGGACGGAGCTGTTGCGACGAGAGTTCACTCTCACACTCGTATCATCCCCTTATCAATGTACGCTATTCGGCGGAGGGGTGATGTTGCTCCTGCGAGCGTATAGCGGTTATATATGTACACACACGCCGAGAAACCGAGAGAGAGAGAGAGAGAGAGAGAGAGAGAGAGCTTTCTCCGGCAGCTAAAAGACGCGCCCAAAATGGTTTGCCTCGCTGGGGGTGTGGGAGAGCCGGCCGCTTCGCTATGCTGGTCAACGCGAAAAACCGTCCGAGAGGCGAGTATATGGTATATTATTCCTCCTTCTTTTCTTGGCTCACGATGCTCGTGCGAGTTTCCGAGGGGGGTATAAAAAAAAAATAAAAAAAAAAAAAACGAGTGACCGAGCGACGAAGCGAGTGGGTGAGTATGCGCGCCCTTGCGCTACCGCTCGACTCACCCTGCGCAGGTGAATTTATGTGTGCGCTCTCTTCTTGAAAGAGGTTCGGAGAAAGAGCGAAAGATTCTCCTTTACCCTCTCATGTCCATCCTCTCCTTTTCCTCGATTCTCTTTCTATATCCTCAACGAACGTGCGCCACTTTATTGGGCCACCGACCACTTACAACGAGAGCTGTATAAACGAGGCCGCGAATTTTTTTTTTCTCGTTTTTTTTTTATTTGCGTTTATTTGCTACACTCGATTCTTGGGTACGGGATATTTTTTTTTTTTCGGTTTCGTATTTTTGCAATATTAATGACGTTCTTTGGTATTTCGTATTCGCAAATCGACACGGCACTTTTCATCCTATTGTAGTTTAATCAATTATTTAAGTTGAATGGCAATTTCTCATCCCTGAAACTTGTGTCTCTGAAACTTCGCTGACCCTTTGCGTTTCAACCCTTTCCTCCTGCTATTTCTGCCCTCTCGTGAGCGCGCAAAATCCCCACACAATCGCGCGCGTGCTTTCCTCTTTCTATCGCCTTTTTTTTCTCCTATGCAAACACGCGAGACAAAAATACCCTTCGGACGATTTGCTGAGAAAATAATAGCCTGCGAGCGGTGCCGATGGCGGTACCTCTTATGGGCTTTTGCAAAATACAACAACAGCTATCGCAACTCCGTTACATTTGCTGCTCCTTTTTTCTTTCATCGCGAAACAATGTATTGAACTTTTTCAAAGTTGTTGTTATATTTTTCCTGGCAATCGTGACAAATGTCGCGCGATCGCGAAGCAAATAAAAAGAGTTTGATGTCGCGGAGAATGGAAAAAAAAATTGCTGCTTGGAAATTTTATATTTTCATTCCTCGCCAGTTGTCTTCCGTGAAAGTCACGTAAGCGCGAATCGAGACTTCTTGATTTTTTTTTTTTTTTCTCGAGTGTCCCGAGTTTATAAACTTTGGGCACATCGACGAGACGTTACGAACTTTGGGGGTTGAGTGGCCAACCGATTGAAAAGTACGAGTTTCGGAGAACGAAAAACGCGACTGAAGAAGCGAAAAGAAAGGTATTAAAAAAAAAAAAGAGAGAAAATAAAAAGTTGAAACCAAGTCGTTCGATGTCGCGTCCGGAGCGTCGGGAATACGCGTTGAATTCTTTGGCCACCTATCACGCAACACGATATCGTCGCGCATTTTTGTTCAACGTTTTACGAGCTCAAGTCTCGTCGGAGAAAATAAAAGAGTTGCGTTCGGGTACTTCTCGATCGCGAGAGTCGCGTTCCCTTTCTCACTCTCTGCCCGGCGTCGTTTCGCGATCGATCAATTTTCTCGGAAGGCCGCGGCATCGTTTCTCTCGCGAGGCTCCGCAGCGAGACCCGCGGCGTGTGAGCGAAGATTCCGAGAGGGCTATATGTTCGTACAAAGTCGTTTTGTCGTCGATGTACATCGCGATCGTGAAGCGATTCTCCTCACCTTTTACCCTTCTGTCCGATTCTCCTCTATCTTTCTATCTCAATATTTACTCATTGCATTACAGGAGGGTCGCTATCGCGTTTCAATCGAATCGTCAAATACTATTCGTTTCATTTTTAATTTCCCTTACGGCAATACCTCATTTATCGCGCTGATGTTTTACCAGTTAAAAAATTTAATTTTTCGATTTATTGATTAAAAAAATAGTTTAACTTAAAAAAACCATTTTACTACGCGACAAGACGAAATTTTATTTTCTTTTCATCATTCCTTGAAAATTTAACCAAAATAATTTTTTTTTTCGATTATTTTAAATAAAAAAAAAATTTCAAAAAAAATGCGCATCGCGATAAAAATCCGTCTTATTTAGTTTCCTTCATTTATCGCCTCGAAATTTTACGAGACAGAAAAATTATTGATTTTATTCGTATATTGCTAAAAAATAAAAAGTGCATTTCGCCCCGCGATAAGAAAAAAATTTATTTTGTTTGCCAAGCGAATATATAAACGGCTTTGGTTGTTCCATCGCGCTGATATGAAATAGCGAGGATGCAACGGATAAGACCGAGAGAAGGCTCAACCCCCATATGATATATAATATATGAGGAACGAGTTGTATATATACCTAATATATGAGATCTGTATGCATCTCGGATCTATCCCGTTGCTGGCTGTCCAGTTTCCGTGATATAGTTATAAGTCAGTGAGCGCGTCGCACAGTAGTAGTAGGAGAGAAGCCACCGAACAGCATTGTCCTGCAGGCGACACCGGCGTTATTGAATCGCCGGTCGTACAGCCGCCCCCGCTTTCTCGTTCCCTTCACCTCCCTCATCGCTCGTCGAGTTATGCGAGATCGCCAAGCGACATACCCGGAGATCCACGCGCCACGTACGTACACACTTCACACAAACGCCTTCGTTCCGCTCGTATGTATCTTCTACTCGCTGTCTCCGTATTCTCTTGTTCGCCCGCAAACAGAAGAATATATATTAGGATCGTAAAAAAACAAGGAACGCCGCGAACTATCGCTATGTAGACAGACGAGAGAAATGAATGTGTGAGCAATGTACATATACAGCGTCGAAAAAAAAAAAAAAAAAAAAAAAAAAGTCGAAAAAAAAAAATACGACCACCCCCAAAATTTTTTATGCGCGTGTTAGAGGGGTGGCTAAGAACGCGTTCGCGAGCCAACGTGGCATCGAAAAAATTTCTATATGTAGTAACGAATGTAAGTTGCCAAAGGAAGGGTGCGGTTCTTCTCCAAAAGAAAATCTCTCCCTTTAATTTCTTTCTCGAAGGGATGAAAAAAGATGCGCCCTTAAAAAAAAAAAAAAAAAAAGAACGCCAAGGTACACACTATCTTGCGTATGAATTCCGCGAAGTATGTAATATGCGGAAGAGGAAACAGAAGGATAAGATGAGGAAGAACTTAGGTCTGAGTATGTGGAGAGAGAAAGATAGCAGTTTTCTTGATCGGGGTGCGAGATACAGCAGAGAGGATGAGCATCGGTGGTGGTGCTTCTGGTACTGCTGCTTTACATCGCGCACTGATTCTCTCGGGCGTGTAATACCGAGACGTCGTTCGCAAAACCGCTGTGCGGTGTAGTTGGTACTGCGAGAGGGGGTTGGAAGCTATGTAGCGGGAGGCAGTCAACCGACTCTATAATTCCGACGCACGAAAGCCACCCCCGGTTAGCGAGCGAGATAGCGAACGAACGCCATTCCCGCAGTAACACGACGACGGGTTAACTTTCTGTCACGGACAGGGACGTGCCGCAGGGACGCAGAGAACTCGACGTCGCGTTCCTGTTGGAAACCCCACTGATGGTTTAGGTATATCGTATATATATATATATATACATATATATCGCGATATATATGTATTTTATATATATGTCTGCGTGTATGTAACTGGCTGTGTCTCGAAGGAACAAACCGGATATAACGCAGCAGCATTGGATAAAAGTCCTCAGTCGCGAGACCGTCGGTCTGCGCTGAGAAACTCCAGAGGGACGAAAGCAAGGTACACGCATCCCTTAAAGTCGAGGTGCACACAAACACGTGAAAAGTATCGCGGCGCATTAAGAGTAAAGTAAAGTACATGTGTATAATATACTTTTGCGGAAGCGAAGCTCGCGGATAAGAAGCAGTAGGAATAAGAGGTCCGAGGAAATCCTCGAGAGACGGACGAAGAAATAGAATGAAAAAAAAAAAAAAAAAAACAAAAAAAAAAAAAACATGAAGGAAAAAAAATGTGATAAAAGAAGGGAGAGTCGATGTACCTATATGGTTGCCTTGGTATACGTATACTATAGTTTCTACGATGTAGAGACTGCAGTTCTCGCTGTGCGGTAGTAGAACCCGAAGAGTCTCAGAGAGAGAATCGAGAGCACAAAACGCTACTTTTGCTCCGCGTACTGGTCTGTGGGTTGCTATACTTTGGCGTGCAAAAAGTGAGATGAGGCTTTCTCAGGAGCGATCCGGTGGGCTCTCACTCTTCCGCCGGTCAAATGTTTAAACAAACGAGCAATTATCTTAACTCGATCTTGGGATCTCTTTCTCTCTCTTTCTCACCGGGGTGTTCGTGTCGGTCGGTTCTGAAACTCTCGCTACTCGGCTATTCTCGATTTTTCTTTACCATCTTTCTCGTCGTGTCGTATTCGTATATAATCCGCTGGGCTTCCCTCCGCCTCCTCTTCTTCTTCTTCCGTTGCTTCTTCTTCTTGTTCTCTTTCTCTCTGCGCTCCTTTTACTTGTCTTCTGGTTGCTACTGTTCGCTCTCGGAGAGATCGTGGAGCTGCAGCTTCTGGGATCGAACGAGGATGTCGTAGTCGCGCGGGGCCTCACGGTAGTCTCGTCCGCGGTCGCCTCTTTCTCCCCTCGCGTCGCCTTTGCTTCCCAACCCCTTCGTAAAAAGCACGCGAGACACGCATTTCATTTGCCGCTCGTGTTGAGTCGTGTTCTTCTTTATGTCCTCTCCGCTACTGGCAACTCGTCGGAGAGAGAGAGAGAGAAGGAGAGGGAGAGACAGAGAGCGAGAGAGTCCTCTCCGCGTTGTATTTGTTATATTCTTTATTCTTTTGCCTCTCGGCTTTTGCGTGTCCCCGTTGCGGTGTCCAGTGTCTGCGGTCATCGTCGCGTATATACATAAAGCGAAAGAGAACGAATGTCCCAATCGTTTTGATATCGCGACGATAGAACGTTTTATATATTCTTTTATTCGACGGAAAGGTTGATACACGCATCACCGATGCTGTGTACAATAATATACTCCCGATGTCGAAACAGATTCTTCTCCCTCTCGTTGCAAAAGCGTTTCTCGTGTGGATCGTTGAACAGACGCAATATACGAGACACTGGCAACGCGGTACTAGAAACTTGTATAACAACAAACGCACCGAGAAACGAACAAGGATAATAGCCGAGAGAGTACACAGAAATGAAGATGCTACGTGCGGTCAAGCGTGCAGTCCCAGAAACCGTTTGGCTCACTCGGTCGGCTGATGATAAAAAAAAAAATAAAAAAAATACGAAAAAAGAAAAATATATATATAAGAAATAAGACGAAGAAAAGAAGAAAAGAAAAGGCGGATTGCGAACGGCGAAGGAAAAACAGGAGCGGCAGTAGCTTTCGTGAAGAAGTCTGACGGAGCGAAAGAGAAACCGAAGTGAAGAATTAAGCAGCGAACTCCGAGAAGGGAGATGATGCTGAGCGAGAAAGAGAAACGGATCCGTTTAACGGGATGATCTGGATCCGCAGAAGTACTCTCGCGCGCGCTTGAACGAGAAAAGGGAGAAGCCGCGGGGCTCTCTGTCGAACCGGCTAATGTAACGAGAGCAGCAGAGATCCCGCGAGTTAGAAAATAAGCGAGAGACGGAGATACCCCACGGGATTATCTTCCTGGCATTTCAGGGCTAATTTCATTCGCACAATGGACACGCCAAGCGCCGTGGCCCTCAGCGGAGCTTAAGGGTAGCAAGCAGAAGTAGCTGAAGGAAAAGTTTCTCATCCTCGTCACTTTTTCGTTTCTACTTCTGGATGCCATAGCTACGAGTGGGTATCGTGTACCCCGCGTATACCGAAGGCCCTTCTTCGCCACGGATGCGGGAGTATAGCGTTCACTGCTATATTTTTCACGGTTAAAGGTTTCTTCTCCGTGATTATCGCGAATTTTCCGGTACTTATAAAGACAAAAAAATTTTCGTAAAATATCGCGATCTTCGACGAGACGATCGTAAAGAAAAATCAATGATTTAAAGCGCCAAACAAATCGATGTGATAAAAAAAAAAATACGACGCGGCGCGATACTAACAGTTTTCTAATTCACAATTGTCGCTGAGTTCTCTATCGCCACTTGAAAATCTATAGCTCGTTAGGTAAATCCGAGTCGGTGGAAGCATCGAACTTAAACGGTTTAACGGTATCCTCGGAATCGTTGCTGTCATTCAGGATCAACGAAATCTCGGGTAGGATATTGAAATAGGTGAATGAACCGGGAGATTCCTACAATGGGTAATGGATATGTTTAATCCAATTGGTGTTGTCTATGGAAACTCCGTTTCACTGTTATACCGCGATGTTTCGTCTGCCATTGTCCGGCCGACAAGCGAAGGGGGGAGAGATGACGATACGGTTGTACCTGAAGAGACCGGAGGACAGTCTCGCTGTGTCACGACAATGCGAGAATATTGGATAAGCGTGAAAGACGAGAATAAACGAATAATGGTCAACTTTTGTTGGACTGTTGCCTGTGTGTGTATCGGACCTTCGGAAGGAGGATTTCGGAGCGTCGTGCGCCAAAGGGGCGTGCGGAAGGGACAAATCTTCAGGTATAATAAACAACTGAAGAGACGCAGACACGGTTAACCAATTTCCGAATAGAATGAACGCAAATTTGCTTAAAATTAGGTCCTTGCAAAATATCTTCGATGTTTTCAAGCGAAATCATCCATTGCAAAGAAACGGCACCTTTCCGAATATTTTTCGTTCGCCGACCCGGAAACGCGAATCTTTCAGAATTCTTAGACTTATCTATTCGAAATTTGTGTGTACGACACGCGCGCCGCGTATAAATTCGACGAGTTTTCTTCGTCGGTACTTTTAAAGTATAAATCGCGTTTATACGCGACCAATAAATAATGGCACTTTCGCGTAGAGGGGAAGTAAACTACACAGTGGTAGCAAAGCGTTTGGCCGAAGCTCAACGCGATCGTAAAGATCCATCAAGTTCGCACCGCGAAAGAGCAGAGAGGGATATCGTCTCTCGTTCTACGCTCGACTCGGCCATTCCATTGTAGCCATCGCGATGTAATACAGCGCGTTCATCCGAAGATTCGCGAGTTCTTGGATTATTTTCTTTCGAGATATATATATGGCCGTTGGGTGCATGCAGAGCGAAAGTATGAGAAGAAAATGAAGAAGGGAAAGAGTAGGAAGATTCTGCGGGCTCGTGAGTTGGCGATCGCGCCAAATCGGTGAGTAGCGATAGACCGTAGATAGGGAGAGGCAGCAATGAGAGAAAGATAAACCCGCGAAAAAACTGAAAAAAATCGTAAAAAAAGGACCACGTTGTGGTCGATTCGTGCGGCCCGGTTTCCCCGTAAAAGTGGCGTCGGGGAGCGCGTTTTACTTCTACAAGGCCCTAGCTGCTTGCTGCTGGCTTCGAATCCACAACCGTCGACGCCGTCGCAGCTCCTCCACCTCCGCGAGAGGACGAGAGCGCGCGCGCGCGCGATCGGCCTAACAAGAGGATCCACCATTCACCTGTCACTACGAACCGAGGGCGGTTAGTTATAGTTTATTTATCGTTTCCACGTAGGTAGTGCGGGCGTTTCTTCATCTCGCTCTTTCTCTCCTTCGGACTTTTGACTCTTTCCCTTATTTCTCCTTCGTGTATATAACGTTATGCATGTATTCTATATCTCTGAGGTATACTTATTGAGGCTGTTGGGTATATCCCGCGATAGGAATGTGTTGGCGCGTTCATCGAGCATATATACCGAGAAGAGAGCCGAAGCCCACGTTATACTCTCTCGCGAAGGAGCCGCGAGTCCCTCCGAAGTAAGTGGTATGGGTATGGCGCCGGCGTGTGTGGTCCGGCGCATACCACTACGCGCGTAAAACTATAGTCCAACTTTCTCGCTTCGCGATACCCCGTCTTAACCGGTCAATTTCATTGCCGCGGTATCAGCTCGACTGTACTTCGGCTCTCTCTCTCCTTTCTCACTATCTTTCTCGTGGTCCCAACAGGCGCGTTGCTCCTGCTGCTAGATGTCTTAACCAGATTGCTAAACGGCGCATGTGCCCCCGCGCGAGCGAGAAACCGAACCGAGAAATCTCCGAGAGCGAGAAAACCTTGTCGACGACGGCGACGACGACGTAGCAAGGCCTTTACTTACGCGAAATCGCGCTCACCGAGAGCAATGGAAACGCAATTTTCGTCGATTTCAGCACGGGTGGCCAGCCTGCCAGTCTACTCGCGTATTACGAGACGATCCGCGATCTTTTCGCCCCCACACACTATCCCGACTTTACACAAACGAGTCTCGACGACGCTGTAACGCTGCGCTGCCTCCCCGACTCTTGTGTACACATTGAAAAGGTATATATACGTTAGTCAGGATTATACAAAGTGGCCGGGACGAGATTGCGGTAATAATGGTCGCCGCGCGTTATCCCTCTCTCGCTTACTCCCACAAACCACCTGGCATACTTTTTTTTTCTTTTTTTTTTGTTTTTCTTTTTCTTTCTTATTCCCTCGTCCTCCTACACACACAGACGAGATCGTGGGTATCTCTCGTTTTCTTGATTGGGACCCGGTGAACTCGGTGAAATCTTAATCTCTCTTGAAATTATTTGAAACAAGTCGGAAGAGGATAAACGATTAAGAAACTCGGAGGGTCGATTAGATATCGGGGTTAAAAGCGAAGGGGTCCACAAGGTTTCTCGGGGAACGTTTGTTTTCGAAGTTTTTCCTTCGAGACGAATGCGCGTGCGCGCCGCGGTTAGAAAGGGCCAAAGGGTTAGTTCGCTCGTACTGTACATCGTACGCTAATCGTTGAGGGGGTTGAAGAAAAATTTTATTTTCAAGTTAACACAGGAGAAGACACGGGCGAAAGGATCGAAGGAGTATCCTCTACCTGGATATAATACCCTCGGCGTTCGACACGTGATGACAGCCTCGTGGCGCCAGCAACCCCCCGCAGTTTTCCAACTCGACGGGAGGGCTTTCGGGTTATTCGGGTACCGCACGGAGATTTCTCTCTTCACCACCCGGGCGAACGAGCGAGTTGGGACTCTCGAAGAGATTCTTTTGTTTCAGGCCTCATTAACGTGTTGCCAAACCCCCTCAGCGACGGCGGCGGCCTGTTGGGTTGTAGCTGCGCGAGGACGACGACGACGACGACGAGATGAGGATGACGCTACGAGTCTTCTCTCTTACATTCCGTGAATCACCTTTCTCAGGCTCTACTATTCTCCGCGGGATACTTGCATTTTTCCGAACCAAAAAATTAATGTCCTTTTACATATTATTTTGCAACCCTCTACCCTCCTCCCCTTTCGATAATTACGATCTATTTTTTTTTTTTTTTTTTTTTTTTCGGTCTTTTTATTTATTTTTTCTCGATTTCACACGACGTCAGAAGTCGAAAAAGTGTAACGAACGAAACATATGATCAAACAACGTCGTACAGCACAACACACAAACGATATACAGGGAACGAGATTATCTCCGACGAACGGGCGCGCGGGTGCGAGAGTTAATAGGCGGTCCAGCGAAGTCCCGCGCGCTCGCGCGCGCGCGCGTGTTTAACATATTTCCGAAGCGTTTTAACAGGTTGTATCGAAGGGGCCCTCCGTTCGACTACACGCTGGCGCCAGCGCCGAATGCGCATCATCGAAAAGAGGAGTTCCCCGACCTCGGCGACGACTGGACCACGGCGCTTCGCGTGCGTACGTCTGTCCGTCTCTATCCTCCGCGTGTATGTATATTTCTCGGCCGTTCTTGGCGGCGCGGAACCTCTGGGAGAGAAACGTGAACGCGGCCACTGGCCAAAGGCGTATTCCGTTTGATAGCTCACAGAATGTCAGATAACTATCGGGAACGACGAGATCCCACGTCTAAGAAGAATCCAATGTGAGCGTTCGATTCCCGCACCGTCGATCCCCGATGCTTCTCGTATTCCTTCCCTTCTCTCTGCTGTACTTCAACCGCTCGATCCTCTTTGGTGTTTCTGTACTCTGTACATAGCGCATACTGTATACCATCGACCGTATAGAGGAACGCGCGCAGTTACAGCAGAGCACAGAGGCGACGGTCTCATCAGCGTAACTTTGGCTGTCAGCCGCGTTGGACATCGCGAATGGGTTGAAACAGAAGCGAGAAGTGTTTATTGGTACGAGTTCAACGTCGGAACATTGCTGCAGGGATCTCGGTGTAACATGCACCCAACGGAGTTACTGCATCGAGAACTATATATTGTTTCTCGTTCCCGAGATCCACCTCGGCGAATCAACGCGATGTACACCCGGCCACAGTTCAACGCGCTCCACTCGGCAAATTGTTCGTCTCGATTATTCACCGTTTGTCGTATCGGAATTCTTGTTATTTCAGTCATAGAAACTCACGAATACTCGGATTGCAATCCAAACCCAAGTTCCTCTCTTGAATTTGACAATTGTTGAGATTCGCTTCCGTTTCACGGAATTTCGAACAATGGTCGTTATAAATTCGCGATAGCCGAAGATTTGTCGGCGTTTTTTAGACGATATACATATCCGCGATTTTTTTTTTTTTTTTTTTGAGGCGATAATCGGCTCGCGATCTAAACCGAAGTTTCTCTCTTGAATTTGACAATTGTTGAGATTCGCTTCCGTTTCACGGAATTTCGAGCAATGGTCGTTATAAATTCGCGATTTATCGCGAGTTGAAGATTTGTCGGCGCTTTTTAGACGATATACATATCCGCGATCTTTTTTTTTTTTGAGCCGATAATCGGCTCGCGATCCAAACCGAAGTTTCTCTCTTAAATTTGGCAATTGTTGAGATTCGCTTCCCTTTCACGGAATTTCGAGCAATGGCCGTTACAAATTCGCGATAGTCGAAGATTTTGACGGCGCTTTTTAGACGATATCTATATCCACGATCTTTTTTTTTTTTTTTGTGGTTATAATCCTATTTCCAATAGATTCGAAAGTTCATACAATTTTGCGAAACAATTTTTGGAGCTTCCCGCGGAACGATTCCGCAATCGCGACGGTGGTCCAATAATAAAAACAATAAGTTCCGTGCGTTCCGGAACGTTCACTCGGATGATACTCGAGGCGTTCGAACTCATCCAACTCCGGCGTATATCAGTGTGGGATCGAAATGCGATGAATACATACACGCGCGAGGGAGCGAGCGAAAGAAGCGAGTAGGATAACGAGAGAGCGGACAGTGAAAAAGTCAGAAAGGAAGATAGATACACTTGTGTAGCGTATGGAGTGAACTTGCGCTGCCGCTGGTTCCTCGTGTTCTCGTCTCGTGCTGCACGTTGGTGAGGTATGCCTCGAGTGGCGCCAGTGCGCAACCTTTCATTCCCTCATCTTTGCTTTCTTCTTCGCTCTCTTTTGCCTGTCGGCTTTGAATTCTCTCCTTCGGCTCACGCTTTTTTCTCTCATTTCTGGACCCGCGTTGTAACTCAATTTTTTTTTATCTTATCGCCCTGAAGATGCTGCTCTTCAAAGTTCGTATGGACCATTCGAAACGCTCCATACGAACTTTTCGCTTCCGCTTGCCGTCGCGACGACCCTTCCACTCATTCCCCTCCCATACGCAAGCGTAGTAGTCGTCATATTGTCGTGGCGAACGCATTGCTCCTTCACAAAATTAATAATCTCCTGAGACGAATGGTTGGTGAGTCCCAAAGAAATTCCTATCTATACTTCTCGTCTCGGGTCGTCGAAACTGCCGCATCTATTCCGCTGCTATCGAGTTCTCGTTCACGTTACCAACTCGGAGAACGCGTAGTATGCGCGCGCGAGCCGCGGTCAACCATAATACCCGGGGGAACCGGACGAACTAAAAAAAATTCCGATCCTCATCCTAGACGATAGACGACTAATTAACGAAATGGTCTCCTCACGAGAGGAACGATGGCCGAGGATCGGTTATAACGTTAACGCATAATCCTTCTCCCAATGCAGTATATTATTCCTCCAAAACGTTTTCTCACGCATTAACACGAATAGAGTGATATAAATGCCTGTGAAAGAAAGGGCCCCCCTCCCGGTTCGGTCCCCGAGATCGTGCGCCCAGGTAACCTCCGGCTACTTGGGTTCTGCGATCGTCTACACGAGATGCGATCAATCAGTCGCGCTTATCTCGCCCGAGCAATTTCGACGATCAATTAGCAGCCAATAATTATCAGCGCGCCCGCGCCTGCTGGTCACGCGAATAGGTAATCGAGACAAGAGACGACGGTAAAGGATCCGTATTATTATAGTTTCAAAATATATACTAAAAGAAATGTAGAACAACGGGAAATACTTGTACGCGACAGGCTGGAGCAGTTAGGGTTGCCGAAAAAAAAAAAAATCGATTCGAGGTCCAGCGGCGTCCAACGACTCGGAGAAGAGCGATCGGCCGAAGGATTATACGACGAGACACATTTCGGGCATTTTTACGAAAGGGACGCGCAGGAACGCGTGTTCTATTAGCTAAGACAAAAGAGCGGCGCCTAGAAGTCCGTGATCGAGTCGCTGAAGTATAGAAATCCAGAAGGAAGAAGAGTTTCTCTCCGCTAGTTTTGTTTCTATTTTCTTCGCTACATCTGTGTGGTGTTTTTATGGGTATATGTATATATATATGTATATATGCGTGCTGCGCGAGAGATCCCACATCGAGACCGACTCCTGTCGTTCTCCAGCTTCGTGGTCCATTTTATTTATGCGCCCGAGCGCGGAAAAAGATGTAAGTCCTGCGAGGCCCAGGGGTCGCATTCCTGATTCGGGGGGGAAAGACAGGCCACGGTATGGTCACCCTGGACATCGCTGACTTGGATCCACGTCGAGCATCTCTACGATCGCGCAATCCCCTCCAATATACATTTCGATCGATCTCCTTTTTCCCGTAAAATCGAATCACTCACGTGTTTCTCGACTGTACGTAACTCTCTCTTCGGGAATTTGCGATTTTCGACGAACTCAATTTGGCAAATGACAGTAAAAGCAACTGGCGGTCATTAAATTTTCAAAAAAAAAAAAGTGAAATTACGAAAATTCGTTATATCACCGGATTTTTTCTCTCGGGAGACGGAGCAGATGTTTGCATGAAATCTGCAACTGGCCGGTATTTCATTAATTCGAGAATATGGTTTTTTCGTGCCAAAAGCACATGAAGAATCGTCGTTGCTGGCTACAATTCTCGCGATGCGCGACACGCCTATCTCTTACGTCTATCCACTTTTTCGTTCTCCGGTTCGATTGAAATCATAAGAAGACCGAGAGGAAGAGTAACGATAAGCGTGCGTGCGGTTGGACGAGGCAGTCAACTTTATTTCATGTTTTTTTTTTTATTTTTCGTGTGTAGGTGTAAGCGAGTGCGATAGATTATAAATGATCGTCGTTGCGCGAGAGGTTGAGAGAACGCAGGCGCGTCCGAGAACTCCGAGATCTCTTGGCTCCCGACACCGGGAACGAGAAGAGGAGCGACGTGTCTCAAGATTTAAACGACCAACCGAGACAGCCAACGGTGTGCTGCATCTCGCGCCCGCGATATACAAACCCCTTCGGGTTTCTCGCTTCGGTCAGATAGAACCCGTTGGCCAGCAGCTTCGGCGAGACTGAAATCGTCTGCCCCCGCGCGCCGCTCGGCTCCGCGTACTCCGCGGGGCCAACGGATCTCGAGACTTTTTCGGGGGCTTGATAGATCGACGCAATTCAGATCACACAGATGACGAGAGAGAGTTCTTCTCCCTGTGCATCTCGGGAGCATCCTTGCGTTCGCTCGTTATACACTCTCGCGTCGTATCGCTCTCGCTTCCCTTTAATGTCGATTAATTTATCAAATCTTTACGACGAGATAAGATTAGCCAAAGGGGAAGAATAAGGTGGGGGCGGAGATGGTATGTGTAAAACCGGCTCTTCGCGCTTTTCGTCTCTCCTCGGGTCCTCGAGGAACAGAGATTGGCGTCAAAAAAAAAAAAAAAAAAAAGATCGAAAGAGCAACAGTCGAAGGTATGCTTACTGGTAGCAAACTGCCGTCGTAATGCTCGGCGTAATTGAATGGCGCTGACGATGTCGAGAAAAGGGGTTAGAGAGAAATCTTTGACCCTGCCGACGCTGCGGCTTCATGGCGTGTGAATTAATTTAATGACTCATTACTCCCACTACTGCGTACGATGCCATATATACCATTCGCAGATTTCTCCTTTATTGAATAATAATAAATTTATGGTTTTCTTTTGCTTCGTATTATAAACATATTGCGAAGAATATATACATATATATGTATATATATGTGCATTACGTATATATATGTATATATATGTATATTGAATAGTCCGCACTCCGCAGGTTGTGGCGAAGAGGAGAGGACCCCGAGTGAGTGCGCGCGGGTTGAAAGGAAATATTTAACGAGCCCGTAAATTCGCCTTGGATTTTCAAAGGCGAGCGTAAAAATTATATGGGGCATGATCGAGCTCGGCATATATACCCGCTTGCTCTCGCGGACAGCAAACTCACTACCACCATTCAGATAAACCCGACGTACATATAATATCCTTGAGGCGGTAAGCGCAACGGAACCAGTGCGCGCGGAGCGAGGCGCGGAGAGCGCGTACCTCGACGCGGCGACGGCTTAACAAGCAATAAATACCCCCGTGCTTTCGGTACGAAAACTTTACGTCTCCGGCGAGATCTCCTCCCCTAACACGCCGCTCTCCGCGAGGGGGATAACCGCCAGTTTATAACGTAACGTAAAATTAATAGAGCTTATCGTGTGGCGCTGCCTCATCGTTCCGTTCAATAATAATTCATCATGAAATTACGCCTCCGAAAAAATTCGTGTAGTATTAATCCAACGCAACAAGGGTAAGAAAAAAAATGATAATAGTAATAAAATAACGATATATCGATATCGATAGAACTTTTCGTACGGTTATACACACATGATGAGCTCCGAATTAAAATGAAACTGCGACAACCCTTTTACGATTGTAGCTCTCGTAGAATGAACGGCGGCGGGCGCCACCGCCGCTCTCTTGGGATACGAGACACCGTAAGGGTGGGGGTCAGGCCGTTTTATAACGTAAAATTAATAGAGCTTATCTTGCTTCGCGGCCGTTCCGTAATTTATCATGGGATTACGGTGCAAATACGAGAAGGAGGGAGGGGATGGAAAATCGAGCACGAGCTCCGGACGAGTGCTCCCCTGTGGGGAACCGTGAAACCCCTCGACCTACGGGCGCAGCAATCACTTCCTGTGTCAATAAACACGGATTCCCTGCTGCTCGCTCCTGCCTTCCCTATCCCGTACCGAAAGGACCGGGGATCCTGCGTTGTACGAGAATCAGCTAAGCCGAACTATTCGCCGTTGGGGGATAGAGAGATCTCGTCGTCGTTCGCTCACTCGTACAAACGACTACCACTCTCGAAAAAAAAATCGACCCTTCTCGACATCGATACCCTCCAAGCTTCTTCACAATTCTCTCTATTTCACTCGTCTCACCCCTCACCCCCCCCCCCCCCCCCTATTATTCCCTTTTTCCGATTCGGAAAAAAATATTGATTCTCGTGTAACACGTGAGAGTGTTAGCTAATCTAAGTACCGAAATCGTGTAAATTCAATCTTTAAGTACAATCATAAAAATTTTTTTATTATCAGCAATTCATTTTAATGGTACTGTTATCCCTTGACGTGTAAAAAAATAATCTTACAACATTTCTTTTATTTTTTTCGTAATAATTCGTAATAATAATCGTAGTTAAGGATTAAAGCAAACATAGGGATATTTTTTTTTCGATATATAAAAAAAAATTGAAATTAATTTTAAAAAAGTTACATAAATCGTATAAAAATTACTGCTCGAGAGGGTTAATTTGGTTCGAAAAAAGTAGATGGCGTCGTAGGATTAAGCGAGTGATAAGATATTTGTCTGCGCCAATGGAGATACTCTCGCGAATGAATGGTACGAAGTTACCGTTGTGGACGGCATCAACACGCGTTACTGCGCGCACCACTTTCGTATTATCTATCATTCTCGACCGAGAGAAATTACAATGACAATGACCGCAATAACGATCGTCCGTGTGTATCAGTTTAGTAGAACGGGTACAAGAGAAGAGGAAGCTGAAAGCGCGCGCGGCACGCGGCTTCTGCCAGTACCGTCGACAGCTTGGAAAATTGCTAACAAATAATGATACAAAGGGTGCGTGGCTCCGGGAACTGGACGGGGGCTGCGAAACCGGACGAGAACCGACGTCGAGGGGTGTCGACGAACCCCTCCTCTTGATGCTATCTATATACGTCTCGAAGTATTAAAGCATCCGAATAACAAACGATATCATGACCGCATACGAGAATCTTTTGCCCTAATGCTACGCCTATAAAATCAATCAGCCAACAAACCAAACTGAATTCTCAAAAAAATAAAGATTTTTTTTTTTTTTTTGTAAAAAAGTATATCGATACAAATTCGATAAATCGAATGAAAATAAAATATTTTCTCATAAACGTGAGTCTTACGAAAAGTTTATTCAGGTTTTCATGTAAATCGAGTCGAGCAAAAGAGACCTCGAAGAGTATAGAAGAAAAAGTAAAAGGCGAGGAAAACGCGGAATCTCCGAAGAGTATCTCTCGATGTTCCGTGGATCAGAAACGATTCGAGTGTTCTCGATGGGGCCAATATAATTCCTTCGTGGTGCGCGCGCGATCTTTTCCGTGAGAACTCGGGGGAGGGAGGGAGGGTGGGGGGGAGGGCAGATATCTTGGAAGCACAACTCTCGTCTTCGTGGTTCGATTTTATGCGGGCAACACAAGTCGGACGAGGAGCCGCGTGCAGCCTACGAAAGACATACACGCGCATATATTCGCACACACGACGGTCCTTCACCTATGTATCGTTCATATGTGTACTATATACAGTACTGTATGCGAGAACGAAGGTAGATCGGGGCTACCTGCGCTACCCAACTCTCTTTCGCTCTGTGCGGTAAGGACGTCTAACACACGAAGGCAAATAAATAAATACGAGGAGAGAGCAGAGGCCCGAGTTGCGCGCGAGGCCCGCGTGCTCTCCACACATATCTGAGTTGATGCACATTCTCGTATATTTAACCGCGGAGTACATAAACGCAGAAACAGCATATATATATATCTATATATATATATATATACAAATATATACATAGCTTATACTAGTAGATCTACAGGGTGAAGCATGCCAGTGGTTGTAGAGAGAAGAGACGTACGCTCGCTCGCTCGTTCGCTCTCCGTAAGCGACGCGCGATCCGTCACGAGGGCATAAATCAATGCTACGTATTCGCAGCAGCAGCAACAGCAGCAAGCAACCCCTGTGTTCGCGGAGTTGCATTCGCCGCCAGGAGCCACTGCCACTGAACGCACACGAACTCCTCTATACTATAACAGCATAACGTTGCTCGCTACCTCACTTTCGGGGCGGCGAAGCGGTATATACTACGATACCCCCGCGTATCTATCTATATATGTATATATATTATTCCATTGAGCTCTAGCTTTGCTCACGAGCCAAACACGCATAGTTGTACCAGCTATCTAGTCAGCTACTGTTGCTCTACTGCAATAACGCATATACGCACACAAATGCTATTGCTGTACGAACGGACATCGGTAGTCTATATGGGGTGGTAGTAGTATCATAGTTACAGGCAAAGCTATGCTTTATTATGCCGGACACAATTGCGTGTTGGCTAAGCCACGTGACCGGGATACTTCCGGCCGACGTTCGGGTTCCGCTTGGTAACGTCGCATCTTCCCCCGGGTTCACGTGTCCCTCGTAATCCCTCCTTCCCCACCCTTTTCAAACGGAGATATTCCGCTTTTGCTCGTCCCTATTAGTCTATCCAAAGGGACTTGCGCGCGAGAGATGAACGATGAAGTTAGCGAAAGCACGAGAAAGAGGAGGGGGGAGAGGTTAAAGCGAAATCTCATTCTCGAATCGCTTAATCTTCCGTGTTGTCTCTTTCTTGCACAACCCTCGACGATGGGGCTTCAACCGAGAAGCGTCACGCAGCCTCACTCCGTAGCTGACTCTCGACTCCTCCTTCGGCTTCGCGCCGAATCCACGTGTCGATCGACGTCTGCCGTTCCCGACAACAGTTTCGTAACACAACAATGAGACGTCGCGTCATTGTCGCAGTCAAAACTTCAGCAGAGTCATGAGAACCCAACGAGAAACTATCCGGCGCTTCCGGGTTCATCCTTATGACGAAAGCGGACAGAGAACTTTGGGCGCACAGGGGTCACTGTGATTGACGGTGATGACAGTATTTCGCTGGCTTTCGGTTCGAGGGAAACGAAAACCAGTCTTCGAATATTTATATTATCGATCATGAGGGTTTTTTTTTTTTTTTTTTTTTTTTTTTTTTTCGAGATATACGATCGCGTATTCGCGTTCGATGGTCAAGCGAATGAGTTGCCTGAAGGACAGGATAAGATGAGAGATACATGTTATCAAAGAGTATCTTTATTCGAAGGAAACGATCGGAAGCCAAGCGGGCAATTCCCCATGGTGCATTAGTTCAAAGAAGGGACGAAAAAAAACACGAGAAATATAAAAAAAAATAACATATACGAACGTAATGGAGATATCGAGGAGGATATGCCGCGTCCAAAGGATTGGTCACGCTCTTCTTACGCTAATACCTGCATCGGATCGGCCGTGAATAGCTCGTGTTCGCTGTCCCGAGGATACACGCACACCGATATCGAGAGATTCTGTGGTCGTGTAAAGCATTGAAATACTACACACGCACACAGATTCGCCGTATACGCGTGTCACAGAGGGTGTGCGATCCCTAACTCTCGGACGGGTAGATCAGCGTGGCGAATCTCGCTAGTGGCGCGGGAGTTTATCGCGGGGGTGTGTAGCCACTGTGACCACTAAAACCGTCTCACGATATACAGAATACTGGCGGCTACTGGTACTGTTACGTGAGCTGCGTACGCTTTCATCCAGCATCCATGCTCCATGGCGAGCAGTATAGCTCCTCGCGCCATGGGAACCATAAAATCGCTGGAACGGCCCTTATAAATAATGAATAACCAGCAGAATTTGCGGCAGCGCCGTTACGCGCTTCGCCCAACGTCCTATAGTTATTAACCTCTTTTTTTACCTTATCTCTCTCGTCTTGCGTAAATTATTTTCCAAATAAGTAAATGCCGCGTAAGATCGGTGGGTTTCGAAATGGTAATCGGTAAAAAAAAAAAAAAAAGAAAATTCATGTTTTGCGTTCGAATTTTGAGGCACAATGTCCAATTAGGAGCAAAATAATAGCGAAGAAGGACAATTGCATCACAAGTGCAATGATCGAGAGTAGTGCAACTCAACGGTGTCGTTGGCGATCTGATGAGCGAAGAGCGACCGCAAGTAGTCAACGACTATGGTAGGTACCGATCGCCAGCTATATAATAGCTATCTTGCGAAAAAAAAAGTTGTAACGCAGCGGTAGACCCGGATAGATCAGCGACGCTGGAAGGCATGTGTAGCGTAGAAGCCCTGCGGTAAAAGCAGTTACCGAGTAACAGCAACGTACGGGTGCATAAGAGAGAAAGTGTACAGAGATGATCAAACTAACGGGTAGACGGTCGTGTTCGATGTGTTACTAACATGAGGAACGCAAGGAAAAGGCGTCAGTTCGCTTTCAACTACTGCTTTGTAGTTCAAGAAGCGAAAAAAAAACGTATCTCGATAAAAAGTGAAGGGTCCTGCGAGCTCCAGAGAATTGTATGCTCTCCTCTCGATACATATGTTTTATAATGCCAGCGGCAGAGATAAATGAAAGCGTCACGACGTTGCGAGTTTTGTATTCACGAAAGAAAGCCTCTAAGGCTTACCTTAGAGACTGTAGCTGAATAGGGTGAGGCAAATCGAACTCAAGTGAGAGACGCTGCCCGCGGTTACATTTTTATCGAAGTTTCCTGGTTGCAGTTGGGAGATAAATAAATTTTTCTGAATAGGTATTGTCTACTGCCTGTTCATTTTTTTTTTTACAACATTTTTTTTTTTTTTTCATTTACTGTCGATAAGGTAAATCCCGATAAAAAAATCTCAAAAAAAAAAAAAAAATGGCGCTGATTTCGACGGAATAATATTGAAACTTCGCAATTTTTATACCACCCGCGTGAAATATTCCTTTTCATTACATCATTGTGTAACGTGTAACAAGGTAAATATAGCAACGCGCGAATGAGGAAATGGAATTAAAAAAAAAAAGACGAAGATTTCACCTATGCGGAAGTCTACATTGATTCTTTCTTCTGCTGAAACAGTGACGACTTGATATCTCTACATCTACTTTCTCTCGACATTTAAATCGCTGTATTCGTAGAAAAAAAATTACTTTTCGAAATTGATATTGAACAATCGATAATTATTCGTATTTCTATGGACGCTTATAGTTAAGCGGTACTTGGGTTTCTTAATGTGGATATAATGATTCGCTATCGCGCAAATTTGTTCGGCCACTTTCGACATTACGTGTAATAATTCTCTCTCGATCGCCGTAATAACGATTATACGGATGAGACGAATGGGTCTCATGCGTGTAATCGGTCACTGCGTCGATGTACGGCGCCGATCGAATGAGGTCGCGATGCATGAAAAATACGCAGATCCACCGTGCGCGCACATCGTACGCGGAAGAAATTAAGGGCTTTCATTATTCGATGGGAAACTATTCGCTTCTATAAAGACGGGGCGATGAAGCGATTTTTTCTTCGTCTATCGTTGACTGTGAAACAATCGAGATCGTTTATCGTCGTAAAGCAGTTTGAAACATCCAAAAAAGTGCATCGATCTATCGGCGATCTAACGGATTACTCGTCACGAAATCGATTATTAATCGAAATCGCGAAACCGATACGAAATCGATAATTTTATTATTTTATGTATCAGAGTACAATATGATTCATTTCGGTTTAACTGAATACTTGTTGCTCGGTGTGCTCGTGGATCGCGCGTTTCTTGCGCCTGTCCCGGAAACCGCGAATCTCTTGAATTCCGAATTTCTTGAAAATTCTTTACACTCGATAATTGATCAAAATGAGGTAAAACAAGATCGACGACCTTTTGGCAACGATAAAACTTATATTTCTTTACTGTTCAACGACTTCGTGATCTCGAAGTATCGCAATGAAATCGTTCAAAAAAATTACGTGAAAAAGCAGGTAAAACGCGAAAATAATAGAAACGAATACACGTATAAAACGCAAGAAGTACCGAAGCAGACCTATGAAATTCACATAAACAACGATGAGCTTAAATCACGATCGGCGGAAAAACAGGAAGACGTCGACACGCCAACACCGTTCACTTCCGTTCCTTTCACGGCGGTAGTCACAATAACACGGGATAATGTGCGCGAACCGGAGGAAACAAGTTTCGAGGAGACTCGAGATCCTCCCGACGCATTTTCACCGTGTTTCGACAAGAAGTATTCCCGACGCGAAATACCAGGAAATCCGGAATTTTCTACAAAGTCCAAGGATACTTTACAGAAACATGAGATTACCGGTCCACTAGACTTGCTGCAGTTGTTGCGGCGCAGAACAACGAAGACGCATGATGCTCCATTAAAGGGAACAAATTCAGCTGAGGAATCAGAACCGAGAGATCACACTGAAGAATGTATGCCTTCGCCAATAATAGAGTTCGAAAATGTACGTTTTCATGATCATTGAAATTTGATCGTAAATTTACGATACGAAGTATTATGTAATCAAAAGTAAAACTGCGTTAACGAACAAATTATTGAATCCATTGCCTTTTTATATTGTCATTATTTCCACAGGAAAATCCAGAATCGCAAACAAATGAAACATCGCAGAGACAACAGTTCGATGATGACGACGAGGTAAATAAAAATATTACACGATGATTTGAGAATCTTTTGCAAAAATGTCTGGAAGCTGTTTAATCAAAAGGTTTCATTCCTGAATTGATTAATCTCTGTTCAGTTATTAAATAAACGGATATTGGATTACTTTCGCAGGAATCCGAAGGATCGTTGGGATCGATTACCAGTCTTTTGCCTTTGGTTCTTCCCGTTCTTCAGGACCTCAGTGATGTAAGAAAGTATATATGAAACATTTACTACTCTTTAGACTAGTGAGCCGATTAATCAGATAGGGTAGAGGTACCGTTTTTGGCCACTTTAGGTCCGAATGTGGCCATCACATTCGAAGCAATAAAACAATATGTAATCGAATTAAAAAAAAAACTTCGAATAGATCATTTGGTGAATTTATCTGCGAATTTTTGAAGAATCAATATACGGTTTTGAATAAAAAATTATTCGATGAGTATAATAATAAAAATGGCCGCAAATGGTACAGTCGCCACTAACGGTACGTCTACCCTACGGAACGATTTTTTTTTCAGCCGAATAGTGACACAGATCTCGGTGGAGTTGTGACGGCCGCTATACCTTTGTTGGGAGGATTGTTGGGTGTAAGTTACCGATTTATTATTTTATACTGTCGACTGCATTAGCATTACCTTAATTTGCGTTCGCAGAACGAAGGTGGGGGTATTCTGGATATGTTCGGAAGTATTTTGACGAGGATTCTTGGAGTGAGTACAATGTTCGGCGTATTCGGCGTTATTGCTAATAATTCCCTTAATTCAGATTTAATTTTTCAAAATACGTAGCAATGAAAATGCTCTTTGATACACAAAGAGTTTCAGTTTTCCGTTAACCTTCCTACTTCCAGGGCGCAAACGGAGAAGGTAGTGACATAATTGGGTTCATAACGCCACTCGTAGGTCCGTTTTTACGGGCGACGGGGCCATTCTTAGCAACAGTCGGTGCTCCTTTTTTTTCTGCTTTTTTAAACGTACGTATCTTCAGTCTCATTTTTTACCGATGAATTATTGATGTTACCAATCACATTGCTGCTATTCTATTATATTGAAAATGATAACAGATCATCAGATCTCCGGATGCCCTCAGTTCGATCGTTAAAGCGATTGGTGAAGCGCTGTCTCAGGTAATTCTCCATGTGTTCGTTTGTCGTCATTACATTCGCAGCTCATCGTTTTTCCTTATTAATTGTTGAGTTCATATCATAATAATCGTTGATCGTCTATAATTCATTTCCCGTTGTCCATTTTGTCAACTCGCTTCGTTAGGTCGATGCTAATGGCAATTCACCAATTTTGGACACAGCTGTAGATATAGCTGTGAGTGTTTTCAAAGTACGTAAAAGTCCACATTATCCACATCATTAATATCGTCTGTTTCGTGGACGCAGCTAATCCGTTTGCCATAAAATAGGATCTGCGACCGGGTTTACCAGGAGGTCTCGATGTTGCTGCTATCGTGGAAGCAGTAACGGCCGGTACCATTACCGGTACCTTCGCCGCCAGCGACGCCTCAATAGGTTACGGCGGAAGTCCACCGCCTTACGGATCTTACGGACCTTACGGCACCGTCAGTATGATTCTTGAATACTCAATGCGTTTCGCGTAAAGAAGGTTCGGTTAAAGGAAGATGCTTATCGCATGCAGGGCCCGGTACCAGCGGGCAGTGTCAACATCCTCCGAATTAGTCCCGAAATCGTAAGTCCACAACGAAAGACCAATTCATATCTGCGCAAGAATTCTCTCAAAAAGGAACGACTTTCTTCGTTTACGGTTTGTTCTCTGATTCTTCGTATTTCATTACCTCAAGATTCGGCACCTTATATCTGTTTTATCGACATTTTTCCCGTGCAACCAGCCTATTTCCGGTTCTGCTAATAATGCGAAGCATCATAGGAACAGCGTCCGCACGACCCAAAAGCCGTATTTTGAAGAAACATCCGCCATTTTTCCAAGTACTTTGCCTTCGTTGCCAGATTTTGGTCAATACCACATACCGGTTAGTCTCCGCATGTGATACTTTGATTAACAGTTTGTTTAAACTTTCTAATGACTCATTTTCCTTATCATCCTTTTCCTTCTCGGATTCATCTCTACAGGGTCCGGTGCCGGCGGGATCGAACACCGGAGGCTCGAGTTACTCGACTTACGGAAATGTAAACCTACTGCTGTTATAATTATGATATCTGTATCTGTATTTCGTTTAATCGATTGTTGGCACCAAGTCTGACGTATTTCGCAGAGCGGAGTGCCAGCGTACGGAGTAAACCCGGTCGGCCTTATCATCTCGTCGCTCAAAGACGTCTTTGGTGCCGGAATACAAGTTGTCTCGTCGTTAATCAACGCGGTATTTGGAATTAGCGGAGCTTCTTCGGTGGACAAACCCCAAGGATATGGTTATGGACCGCCACCCTACGCGGGCAGCACAAGAGCGCCATAAAAAAAAAAGTTATCAAGCCGCAACTTTCCAAGGTATTTTTTAATTTCTATGAAGGCGTCAAATTTCGCGTCTGCGAATTCTGTTTTTATCATCTCAATAGATAGATATCAGCATCGAAAAAGCGGTTGTTTACACGAATAAAAAACCACTTTACACCCTTAAAATTTATAATTAAATAAGGGATGATTTTTGCAATTTTTCAACAAAAGCTAATAAAGTGATATAAAATAATCGTCACGTTGTCTGCAAACCTTAAATTTGGATCTCGTTGAGAGAAAATATGGAATAAACGACGAGCTCTTTACCTGTTCATTTCTGCTTAGGTGGTCTTAAGGGGGGCACGCGCGCGGATCCGCAAATCATAATCGTGCCTATGAGCCGAGAGTAACGAGATGATCTATACAAGCCCTTTGCGCCTGATTCACCTTTATCATCCTACTAACTACCACGTTACTGTTGGCTCTGTCTGTAGGCAGACATTTACTCGATTTTGCAATTGATAATTTTTCTACAAGGCATTATTCATTTTTCTCGTCGATTATCGATAGTTTTAGGTTAACCATTGGTAGACGATGCATTAAATTTTTGTTGCGCACGCGCGCCGTTACGGCAAATATACTACTTAGTATATTGGGAACTCGACTAGACGGCAGCTGGATCTGACTGCTCATTAGCCATGCATACGCCCGAGAGAACCAATCCTATCTATCCCCCACCCCTTTCTCTGTTTCTATGCACCAAGAGGGATGCTAACGAGACGTCTATATCATTATGCTATTCCGTAAACGCGCACGCATCTCTCAGTTCTCGATGGATTGGGAAGCTAAAGCCGGAGCGCACGAAATAAGGGAGGATACGGACCGTCCCGGATATTAGGGCCCCCGGGCCACGCACACGGTCCTCCTATGGCCTTTCTCTCTCTAAAGGGCCTCGCCGAATCGTTTTCTATGCTGCTAAAACGTTCGGTACGCGTCGACGTGCTCGTCTGCTCTCGTGCGGCCCGTTCTCGTACATCCGCGCAGCCAACACACAGGGCGCCCAAGATAAAGAGACGAACGGCCACGGCGAACGAGGCAACTCTCCACGAAGAACCGTGGACCACCGTGAAGGACGCGGCTGGCCCTGCGCGAGAGACTGGCCATCTTCCTACCGCCCCTTCGACTCTTCAGCTCCATCGCCATTTTCTCCCCCTTTTTTTTACTTTTTTTTTGCTCTACTCCCTCTGGGCTCCGATCTCTCCTCCCTTCTCCTCTTTATATTCTCGGTTCTTCCTCATCGCCGTTTTCCTTCCTACCGCTTTATGAACCAACTGCCAATAATACACGAAACACGTGATTCTCTACGGCTACCAGCGCGCTTCGTGCGTGTCTTTCTAATTTCTTCGATTATTCGTCGAGCATCGATCGCGGTTCCGTCCCAAAAGCTTTACTTTGCGCAAACAAATTTATTATAATCTATGGGATTTTTTTTTTTTTTTTTTTTCGCGAAGCGTAGAAGCATCTCCGCACGGTATTATTAATCGCCGTAGAGTCCCGACGATTTGAGATACGAAAAAAGGGAATCACACCTGCCGTGGCAGGTGGGCTCAACCTTATGGTTAGTCAGCCAATTTTCGAAAAAGATTATTGTTCTCGGATAATTATGACGCGCCATAGATACGAAACAGATTCTTCCAGATCTCGTCAGACAAACGCAACGAGACAAATTGGCAGGTAAGGTAGTGTCATGCAATTCTTACAATGTCTTTGGTAATTCAATTTCGATAATTGGATTCGAACTTTGAAACATTGCGTCGGGTTACGCATAGGAAGTTAAGCTGTTGGTCTTCACTAACAAAAATTGATATTACCGAAAAAGATCGCGATGTCTTGTATCGAAATAGGACTTGGGATGCTGCGCGCGCAGTGATTGCATCGGAGATAATCAGAGCACTGGTTTTCCCTCAAAAATCTTACGTATCGATGATAAACGACATTTTTTTAATAGATATTATTAGAGATTAAACTATGGAGATAAAAAAAATGGAACGGAAATGGAAAAAAAATGAAGAAAAATGTTCTTATTTCCGCGACGCCAGGTGGGACAATTCTTGTTCGGTGCAGCGAGGCGCATGGTGATTCTCTCTTTTCTCCGCGACTCTGTGTCTTATGTTTTAATTGTTCTCTGACGTCGCGTAAATCCTAATTAAGACTGAATTATTTAACCGGCACGGTAGAGGCGGCGGCGAGAGCGACCAGAGGAGTCTGCCGAGTTGTCTCGCTGTCGTCGTCGCACGGTACACACAGCGAGCATTATTTGAATCTGAGAAGTACAGAGGCGTTTCGTCCGGATGTTAGTAGTCGAATTTTATGCCCTTACGATTCCCGAAGATATTTCGGAATCGCTGAGAATAAGAGAGAGGAAAGTCTTGTTGAATCGGAGGCCAGCAACGCTGAAGATCTCTCTCGTTTCGCTTTTATCCTTTTCACCCCCGCGAACCAAGCGCCAACTTGACAATCTTCAAGCTTATTCTCTCCGTTTCTTATCTCTCTGATTCTGCGCTTCTCTTCAACGCGGAAGCATCAACTTCACGCTGCCTACTTCACCGTGGCGCCGCGCTCTTTATCGCTTTGGTACGCTTCTTACTTTCTACAGAAGTTACCCTGTGCGCTTCAATTCAGTTTCTCATTCCACGCGTCACTCTTTGCCGCTATACGATTTCGCGAAACGAGAAATTATCTTTCCTCAGCTTACAGTATTGTGTACCCACAGTACCGAAAGGGATAGTTATTTTGACAAAGGGCGGAAACGACGATGTACTCGCGAGCAAAGGAGTTTCTTCGTCATTCGCTGCTCGACACACATAATGAATTACAACGTCGCTTGCGGAGTTCTGCGCATTGTAAAATTACAATATAGCTGTTATCTAAAGGGGAGGATGAAAGAGATGACTATCGTAGGTGTACGTATAAATGCGTGTAGGTAGATTTATCTCTCGGTGGGCGACAAGGAGGCGGAGTGCCAAGACGACGGGCAAACGCTAGAAATCATCTCTCGTTTGTACATTACATACCTGTATCGCCCTGAAGGTAACTTATAGTGGCGCTTTAGCATTTTCGCGAACTACAGCGAGAGAAAACCTTCGAGAGGATTAATCTCGACGCATTTAATTAATCGAGATATCAATGAATTCAATGAATGAGTTGATGTGAATTATGAAAGCTTAAGGATCGAATGCTGTTACGCGAAAATTTAAGGTACACGGATCGCATGATCCTGACGCTTCACGCTCCGTCTCTCGCGTCGACGGAAGATGACTATGCGCTATCGACGATTCGAAACTCAGCCACGGGATTTCCATGTCCGGACCGTAAACCCTCATCGAAAGAAGATCTTCCAAACCCCTCTGTCACCCCCTCCCCCCCCCCCCCCCCCCCCCCCTCCACCCCCTCGTTACATGGGACAGAGATTAAACTCCGTTGTCCTCGTGTGGCTTGTGGCCGAACGAATTTGTGCTTCCAATCCCACAAGGCGCGATTTCGAGTGTTATATCGTAGAATAGAGAAACCCGTCCTATAAATTACCTCAACTGACTCATCAACAGCTCGTCCTTGTTTTCCCGTGAAATTTCTAAACCCATCTATATGTTACGTCCATTAATAGTCAACGTACCGAAATGAATATTTCCGAAAATCGACATGGAAATCCGATAAATACGAAAAATCTGTAAAAAATCGATTGCATTTGGCAATTTTTATATCAATAAAATATTTATCATAGAAATTATTATTATTATACTAGTTATTATATATATATATATTTTTTTTTTTTCGGAAAAATGGTCCGACGATTTTGTGAACCCGAAATTTTTAAGATAATAATGAATTTTAAAAAAATTTGTATTCCCAATGTGTTCGATTTTATTACGATAGATGAATCACCGTAGACACGACGAAAACGTGTTATGGGAGCAATAATCGAGAGACTCCGGCGCCTGAGCGGATAAACCGATAATCGAAAATCGCGTTCGCCTCGCGCGAGTATCGAAACTCTTTGTCGGCTCGGCGAACATGCGGACCGAGTGTTACGCCAACGCGATACTCGTAACTTCTTCGTTCTCGCGTTGCGGCTCTGATCCACCGTCGAGGCGCATGTATACACGCAACTGTATACGGTCCGACTTTGCTCACACACGGAGCTCAACGACCCCGCTAATTGCCGCATCGGTCACGCAATTTTTTTTTTTCACTCTCGTTCTCTCTCATTCCATTCGTTCTCTACCCGGTACCTTCGCTTTCTCGACCTTTTTTTCTCGATTTTCGCGTCACAAACGGAAAATAATTTTTTTTTTTATCGCGTGAATTTCGAGAAAAACTCGCGAGATACTAAAGAATTTTTTATATATATATATTTAATATATATATAGATCGAGTAATTTCTCATTATTGCAGGCATGAAGTATGCGACGGTATAAGCGCGTGTTGTTAATTCGAATCGATCGTTGCGTTCAACGTATAGACTCGTGAGCCGCCGCGGGGAAAAGTTGATATCGTAAATAGGCGCGGCTTACCGACGCCGTCACGACAATATATACCGAGCAGAGATTCTATTCTCTCTATAACTTTCTTTACAGGAGGCCGAGAAGATATTTTACCGGTAGCTCGGTACACGCTGAACCACGTAGCGTATTCCAGCAGCTACTCTCTCTCTGCGGCTCTCCTGTTTCTCTATTTATCTGCATTAAAGTAGTAGAGAAAAATATAAACTTGTATACCGCGATAGTTTCCAAGGTTGGTTGACTCTCGCGTGTTTAGCCTGTGTACGCTGCGGGAAACGATCGTGGGCGCTCGGTTGTAGCTTTTCGGGGGTCGTTTCCCCGTAACGGTGGAAAAATAAGAGAGAAAACGACACGGCAAGGCGAAATGATATCCCCCCGCTGGGTCGGTAGAGCAGCAGAAGGAGCGGTCGTAGCGCGTGCTGCTAGGGTAGGCAGAGAGAGCAAAAGCCAGAAGAAGGGAGGTTAGTAACGACGCGAAATCCACCCCCTGGTACAAGTAACGGAATTAAATTAAATTCAAATATAATCAAATAAAATTTAAATTTCAAATCCTCCTTGGCTATATACCACATTGCCAGTAAGCCCAAGGGTTGAAAGGGATGGGATATGCTTCGCTCGGATATATAGTATGGCATCCAGTAGATTTAGAGTCCTCCCTCTCCTCTCCTTTCGGTCTCTTTAGCTCTTTACCGCATCCCTTCGCGCGAGCGATCATGCCGCCGTGGGTATCCACCCCCTGAATTCACCCGAGCCGAGATTTAACGGGTCAAACTCGAGCGTCATCGGAGCTGTGGGCGCGCGGGGTCGCGAGTCAAAGCGAGAGGGTGGCTGATTGAGACACTGTTTTGTTTGTTCGAAACGACGACGAAGCGACAACTCCGAATGAGTTTGAGAAGGACGAGATGACGAGAGAGAAAAAGAGTAGCGAGAGGGAAGGGATGAGGGGGGGGGGGGGGGAGAGAAAAATCAAAATACTGCAGAGAGAGGGTAGAATGAGAAAACGTCAGAGGGATGAAAAAGGACAGGCGGGAAGGCGGGGAAGTAAATCGAGCTACCGATCAGAGTACGCGAGGGAAGGAGATGAAACAGATATAAAAAATAAAAATAAAATAAAAACGAAAAAAAAAAAAAAACGGTAAAGAGAAATATTGCGGAGGACTAGTGCGTCGAGAAGGATAGCGATATTTCGGGATTGAGGGGTTGGCTTTCCGATCGCGTTTGGGAAAGGGGTGTCCCACGAACTATCCCCCTGAGGGGTAGTCGGGAGGGTGTCATTCTGTGTCAACCACAGCGCCCTCTGACGATGACACCGCGGAACGCGAAAGGGGATGAAACTCCTGCGGTTCTCAGGTCTGATGGTCGTGGTGTGTGCATATACCAACCACGGCGGCCCAGGCAACCGAACTATTTGCTTCGGCTTGCCACGGACTTATATGTACCATTCTGCTTTCCATGTGTTGCTCGACGTTCCGATACACAGCGACGGTGCTTTTTCAACTTTCGATTCATATATATTTCACTTGTTTTTTTTTTTGCTCTTGTCCTCCGCGAAAAGCAAAGCGAAGCGAAAAAAGATCGGAATTCTGGATATACGCAGACGTGTTTAGAATCCGAATTAATCATACTTTTTACGATACGGTCTAATCAACCTTCGGACTTGTCTACCTTTTACCTACTTCTTCTCTTCTTTACGCATAAATAAGTTTAAAAAAATGTGTAGAGCACAAAACGGGCGAAGATTCATCGACTGGTTGCAAGAATGAAGATTGTACCCGTGAGGTCGTATAGTATACTGATGTATATAGCAATTTATGTTCTCCGCGCAGTTATAGTGTGGTACGTTATACTTATACACTCCGAGACGACCACACACGTCGTTCGCGGAGATAAGCTTTACAGAGCATTATACACGCGAACGGCCGTTCGAATTCATTTTCAATGATTTTATCGCACAGCGACGGTGGCGGCGAATACGTTATTATTTCGCATTGACGACGAAGTGATTGCGGGTAGAGAGAATGGTGGGTATATATGTATACGACCGATACGTATGGAGGTAGTTGCTCTTGCGGCGGAGATCGTAAAGAGCGCGACAACGACTACGACGAGAGAGTAGCCCGGCGTTATATACAGTTTCAAGCTCTCGTTCTCTCGCGCAAAAACTCACGGAGCAGTCAGGTCGAAATAATAAAAGCCGGTCGAACGAGCCTCGGACACACGGCGTCTCTCATCTCTGTACGAGTTCTATCCGAGCTCTCGGATTCCGCAATGAGTCCGAATTAAACTCGTGTGTATTATAGTTCATGTTTAAATATGGATAAAAATCGATGTGCAACGGAGAAGACTTTTTACACATTTTTTTCGTGTATATTATACTTGAGGAAATACGCTTAAGGTATTTATTAACAAGCGCGTGTGGAGAGTAGAAGAGCCGGGAGCGAGCCCCTCGCGGAGCTTCGTAGCATAGCTTCTGCGGAAGTCGAGGGAGAGTCGCGCGACTACCCTGTCGTCGTCGTTGTCGTAGCCGTCGCATAGTCATAGTCGGCGCGCCAGCACTTCCTTTGAACTCTTTATTTTATTTTTATTTTTTTTTTTTCGGTAACGCAAAAGCTAATTAATTTTCTCTCTCCGGCGAAGAGAGAACGGTGGGGTGTAGCGAGAGGATGGTAAACCGGTGTCTTTACCGTTTATTTTCCGTGAATCCGAGGGGAGAAGAGAAGGACGACGACCGGGCGTACAGTGAGAAACACCGAGGGGTGCTCGTGCGTTTATAAAGGTTGATAAACCAACGGAACGCAGACGAAAGAGATGCGATGAAGCTGCGCGATTAATTTTTTTTTCGTTCAATTGTCGCGCGACTAGTAACGAAAAACATTTGGTATCCAAACGAATGAATGATCGAAAAAAATGTCTAGCAGAGAGACCGGAGGGAAAAAATCTGTATATCCACAAATCTACAAAATATAATCGAAAGAATAATACGAACCGCGCGTTTGTAGTATACACACGAAATCGCACGAATCAACGAAACTTATTAGCAACCCCCTCGCGCGCTGCCGCGGCTCGAGATCTCGAAGGCCCGAAGGGTTTTGCCAAAGCCGACCTCCAGAGGTCCTCAGTTCTCATCCGGGGTTTCTTGGCTCCCCCGACTCTCATGATCGCGCGGGAAGAGGGGGAGCCAGCGAAAGGGGCCCCCTATAAAAAAACGTAAAGAAAAAAAAAAAAAAAAAAGAATCCTCGAGGAGAGCTAAGCCTCGGTGGCGGCTACCAGTGCGCGGCATCGACAAAGAGGAGTGACATAAAGGGTGAAAGGGATAAAGAGAGAAAAACACGTGAATAAAGAGGGCGATCGGGGGTATAAAAGAAATGAAGAAAGAGAGAGACGAAAATCATCGGTACCCCCGGCTTAGAGGCTCTTCGTCGAGAGAAAATAAGAAGAGAACGAAGAGGAATGACGAGGCGAGGAGAGCGAGATAAAGAGGGGTTGAAGTTGCTAGAGTGAGAAAGAACATTGACAAAAAAAAAACGAAAAAAAAAAAAAACCCCGAGAAAAAAGAGAGAGGGATGTAGAAGATCAGGTTCGTGAACAGTCAGAGAGAGCAGAGGTGTGGCTACGAGGGTGTACGAGAACGAGAGTCGTTCTTCTTGGGCTCTGGTTGGCTCGCAGGCCTAACAGTGGGCCTGACCGGATCGAGGCCGAACCTCAGCCCGCGAACATCTTCGTGCTTCTGACTATACTCTCATTTTATACCCAAGCTATGCTATATTCCTGTGTAAAGTAGTAATACACAGCATAAACCTCTTCTTATTCTCCTTCTTCTTATCCTTCTTTGCGGCGGTTCTCGTTCGGCAAACAGACAAACGCGAGATACGAGAGAGCGAGAGCTCGAAAGAAGCGAAAGGAGCTACGAGAGTGTCCGAGAAAGAAGCACAATGTGGCGGGAGGGGAGGGGGAGGAGGTGGGGGAGGGCAGGGGGAGAGGACTAAGGCCCCGCGAAGTCAGCGATTCTTGGCTCTCGGTCTCTCGCATGCCTTATGGGCCCCGATTCGCAGAGGTGTCAGCAATGCTCCCTCGGATCCCCACTACCGCGGACTTCGTAGTATATACAAACACACACGATACAAGCGCGCGGAACGTCGGAATTACTCGGCTATCGAGATCCCCGTGAGGATAAGCGACCTCGCGGAGAAATCATAGCGGCCACCCACGTCTGGTATCGAGGGTGAGGCGCATTGGGACCCATGAGCGATATATATTCTGTATAACAACTGCTATATATGCTATATTATAGCAGTCGAAGGTGTAGTACACGATCGCAATGGATATATAGCTTTTAAGTCGGAACGATCCAGGAGCCCTATACCCCCGCGTGCAATGTCCAGCTATACATAATTCTACGTTTGCTTCGATACCAAAGGAGTGGACCCTCCGGCGCGCACCCCCGTTCGTAAACCTGCTGACGGTAACACATCGAGGGTAGTCGTTAAAATACGTACGAAAGCATTGGTTATGCGGGTCATAGCCTTAATCAAGCATGATATGGCTGTAATTAGTTTCAACACCACTGAGGTTTCGACCAACAAGGGGAACCCTGCGGATTATTCTTTGGTGCTTTCTTTTACGTGTCGACGATTCTTAGCCTCGAAGGGTGTTTAGCGGAGCGCGGGGTGTGATGACCAGACAGACGGACAGACAGACAGACACCGTGAATCCGTACTGTACTTTATCCTACAGTATAGTTAATATATATGTACATATATATACACATATGTATATGTATATATATCTCTAGAGTCCGTGCCTGCGATACACCCTCGTAAAATAGACTTACGACTCGCGTGCAAGCTTCGCAGACCGTTCGCTGTTTCTGGCTGGACTGCGAATCAAATCGATCCGAGTAAACGCGGAAGCGCAACGGCGAACAACGGTAATGCTCGCGCTTTGCTTTCCGGAGTGGTAGGTGGGCACCGGGGGGGTAGAATGGCGAACATCGGAGGGTGAACTCACAGCCACGGACGAACGGACGGACGGACGGCTGAATACACGGTAGCGATTTATTATCCATCGGATAGGATAGCCGGTGGTCGTTCGCACGTGTTAACCCTCGCACGATAGTCCCCGTGCTGTTGGCGAGACGAGAGCTGATGCTCGCGGCCTCCCGTATACACTACACCTTCCGTGTTCGACTCGATAACCAACGGAGAGAACGACGGGGATGATATAAAGGGAAACGTGTGGCCTTCCGTGAAATACATACAGAACTGTTTGCCTGTAGCCCACTCCGCCACTACCCCCACCCCCACACCCACCCCTTCCCTCCCTCCCTCCCGGAAATGTGACTAGAGCTCGTCAAGAACGTGTAAAACTCGGTACTTGTTACGTTACGACGTTACATTATCATCACTACGAGAATAGAAATAAAAAACGATATATAGAACAACTATATCGAGTATAGGTTACGTCGTCGACGGAAAAAAATAGAATGTACGATTTTTACCATCTGATACACTTGAATAATTTGTCACTTGCAGATGGCAATAATCAGCGCGGCCTCACATATGGAATACCTAAATATCAATAAGTGCTATTCGATTCTTTCGGTATCGTACGTTGATAATGCAGATTTTACTATACGTTAATTTAAACGCATGAAAATTAAATATATTTTAAATAAAATATTACGTCTGGCGATTTTATATCATTAATATATTAGTCATATAAATTGCTATATATTTGGTCTCATGTATTTCCAGAAATATATTCGAAAATACATCGATAATATATGATTTTTTGATGAAAATATATTACGCGTATCCATATATATATTTTATTTTATTTTTTCCTTCAATGCGCACGCGAATTTGACCAGAAAATAGTTATATGTTGTTTCGAGTTGTACAATTACTCGATGTTTTCAAGAATTCAAATTTACGAACGCGCGTTCGCCGTTCAATTAAATCGGCATAATTTTTATACCGATGTATGTCCACAAAAAATAATTCAGAATTTGCCGGTTTTATACTATTGATATATTATTCATATAATTTTTCGCGTACATAGATACATATATTTGCATAAATATCTACTGAGAAAGAAAATCGGTTAAATCGACAAAATCGGTGGTTGCGGGTGGCGAAAAAAATATTCCATTCACTGAAAGAAATAGTAAATGATATTAACTGCTAACTAATTTGACTAATTGTTTCTATACTATGATAATTATTATTTTTTTTTTAACAAACCGATTATTTGTTTCGCCACCCGCGAGCGCCGATTTATTAGGTTCAGCAGATTTTTTTTTCGATGTATTCTAAAAATATATCTGTAGTATACGATTTTTTGTGGGTAATATATTGGATATATTAAAAAATATATTATGTAAAATAATTTATTTCCATCTGGACATCGCGCGATTAGTATCTCGATTTTCGTGTAAAATTCTCTCGAATCACGAGGACAGATTTCGACTCTAAAAAAAAATGAAAAGTGTCGACAAAAACTCAGTTTCCAAGTTTCTCTACGGCTACAAAGGATTTTTATTAAATTTTTTTGCCGTTCTCTTCACTGCCAAAGACCGGAAGTCTTATGACACGCAGTAGCGGACCGTCCATTAGATTCGCGCGTCGACTTTTTCTCGGTCTCTCGGTGTGTCGCGGCGAAGAGAGCTCGACGTGCGTGTTCGCAAACCGTACACGACCGGCGTTTATCCTAACATTGTACTCAGAGCGGCTCGCTGCGAGTCGGCGAACGCTTCATTACCAGTAGCCGACTCTCCGGGTAAAGCGAGAGAAAAATAAGCGGTAATGAATACCGCGTCGTGTAACAGGGGCGCGATAGTTGGCTGCGTTACTTCGCCAAGCGGAAAAGTATATGGTTGAGGATTTTTGTCACAATGGCGAACGACCGACGCCACACCGCCTTTGGTATAGAATTAGTCGCGCGCCTGGGTGCTATTCGACGACGAGTCGTCTCGACGACGATGGCACGCAGTCGCGTCCTGGTCGTATGGTTAGTCACGGAGTGACGGTCTCGCGCACTCGTATATATAGTACGTATACGTACGATGTATTTTCTTTTTTTTTTTATCCGAATCCTACAAGCGCAGCGCTACTGGGATCGCTGACACGAATGCCCGCGAGGACAGAAATAAGTGCGAGCAAATTTATATCCGTACGCGATCGTATATACGCCATCTATATAGAACAGTCAACTATACGAACTTCGGGGCTAAGTGATCGGCATAAATCCAACGATAATCCACGCTAATTTGCTGGCTATTACATAGACGAGTCTTTCGAGACGATCGTCAATCGCGGATGGAACGTTCCGCGACTTATTTCCGTCACGTTTCAGGGTCAAATATATCTGTGATGCAAAAACATCGCGAATATAGACCGTTTTAACGAACACTCATACATCGATAGGGCCTATAGCTTCTAAAGCAGATATCTCCGCGCATAACCTCAAAGTCCAGCATCGCTCGATCGTCCGGCGATATTTATGAATTTATTTATACGACACTACTATCGGTACGCGAACTTTTCCGCGCGGAAGATACCGAACGAGAGTGAGAAAGATGAAATAATGTACAGAGAGCAACAGAGGCGTGCATAATAGAGAGTCACGCGACGAACTAGCGAGGCGAGTAGAGAACGCGACGTGACGGTGTCTCGCCCGGCTGCTCCCAAATTGCCCGAAATTATTGGCTTCTTTTGTTTTCTCGTCATACCGCATGCCCAGCACCGGCATATCAGTCCCGCTTGTACGTCCCGAGCGGTTCCATGTCATTTCTGACGTACGCTTATACCCGACAACTTCTGTATGCATGAATCTGTCTATGTATGCGCGCGTATGTACGCTCATCGCAACAGCAGAAGCAAATGCGAGACGCGGGGGCGCATCAACGCAATTCGTGCGAGTAGCGTCAGCGTCGCCTCCGAACACACGTCGCGGTGACAAGCGCACTGTTATGTATATCCCATGCGGTAACAACGGAAGAGTTAAAAAAAAAAAAAAAATCCGATATATAGTAGATACGATGTGGAAAACGCGCGAGAACCTCCGCGGATCCGTCGGTGTTTCTGTCGGCATCGCAACTTCCGCTCGAACAGGCTACACGATTTCTCGTTGCGTTACAAACGAAAAAGAATGAACATCGGCGATGACGAGAAAAGAAAAAAAAAAAAAAAGCGCTTCAATTGTAATAGACGATGGACCGGTGTCGGGCGTCGAAAGAGGTGAAAAAGTGTGAGGACGCGGAAGAAGAAAGAAAAGGTAATACGAGGAGATAAACCCACGTAACATTAAACGTACCGGGAAGAATGAAGATTGACTCGAGGTGCGTGTGCGGGCTGAAGCCACCGCAGCATCGATTAGACAGGATAATAAAATATACAGACGCGTATAGAGAACCGGCTATGTACGACACAGGGGAGGGGGGGGGGGGGGGGGGGGGGGGGGGGGGGGGGGCGCGGGGGGATACACGCACTCATCGATATATACGAACGATATATATCGAAGATACGCGTATTTACAGGCAGTGTCTCTTACTAATACTAATAGCCTGAGAGACGCGAAACCTTTTCGCGAGACGACGAGAGAGACGTACATCGCCGATGCCGGGCGTCCATTGTGTTCGCCGGACGATGGGGTACCAAGATGGCCGCGACTGGAAACGCTCCGACCGAACTTGTCCGCGCGTACGTGTACGCACGGTACAAACGTACCGAACGAACGCAGTAAAAGAGAAAGAGGTTAGGTAAGGCGAACAAAAAAATAGCCATCAACCCGAGTGACACGGTGTGTGTCCCGAAGGTGGTCCGAAACAATTAATAGCCGCGCGAGATCATTTTATGTTTTCATTTAGCCCCCCGTTAGAGTCTCGAAGCGCACCGGGCCGCGCCTTCTTTCTCGTTCGTTAATTCGCTTTGAAAACTGCATGAGAGCCGAGTAGAAGCACCTCCGCGGGCACCCTGCACTGTTTTGTCGCGTCCGACTCTTTAGCTCATCGTTCTACACCGCGGGCCCCGTACACTCGACGGGCCCCGGTCTCTCACGATCTTCGCTAAAGAGCTTTTCTTGTCGCCTCGAAGAAGTCGATCGTTCAATCCTCTCCCTTATACGCGAACGCGCGCGATACGATACTACCGTCGAGACGGAGAGCCGGAAAGAAGCCGCAACGGCAGAAAGACAAACTTCTTTTACTTCCCTTTTATTTTCTCAACTCCGATGCTTATCTTCTTGTTTCGCAAAACGAGGGGTTTCGACATTCTTTATTTGTCGTATACAACGACGACGACGATTTTACGATGAAGCAATAAATTAACGACGACTATATTCACGTTATTAAAGTTTATATACAGTGTTGCCATTAATGAATGGCTAATTGCTTTTAACACCATCTATACTCGCGATAAAATTTTTTTTTTTTTTTTTTTTTTTTTCGGAAATTTAAAAAATGCCGCCTCGACGTCTTTATGAATGCACGCATTTATATATCGCGGTTTACAATGGATATATACGTCAAAGAAGTTAATTGTTATTCGTACTGACATAATTTACCCAAGTAGCATCATCATCGACGTAGGGAACACGAGAACAAGATTTATGTCTAGAAACACTATATGCCATCCTCTGCCTCCCGATCCGCGGATAATTATATACGTTCCACGGATCGCGAGCGTACCAGAATAATCCCGCTTGCCTCGCCTCGATGTATACGCAAGCTACCGAGGCACACCACACTCTTGCGTATACGACGGATCAACGCGCAAAATTCTCGTCGTACGCGCGAGCGAGCGAGTTTCTTCTTCGTGGAATGGAAAGTCTGCGTGATCCGCGGTGGTAAATGCTGCTGGACATACGCGACAGGTGCTCGTCGAGAAGTCACGTTTCGATCCACGAGTAGATCGGGACGCGCGATCCGACGCGCTCGCTTTTTCACACCGTTTCACCGAGAGAGAGACTCGTGCGCGCGAGTCACGAATATACATATATTTCTGGTCTCTTTAATACTGTATACATATATATATATATATATATATGGATACAGATACGCAGAGCATGCAGTTACTAATGCTCTATACAATACGGGAAATGCAACACGTACTCGTAGCACGCACCCAGTCCCCGAGGCTCATGAGATCGCGAGCTGACCGTAACTATCGCTCGTCTCGATCGCGTTACCAACGATTTCAGAAACGTTTCTCCATTTTATTATTTTAATTATAGACCTTTTAAATACGCGACAGACACACAAATGCAGAGAGGAATCGTAATTTAATATATCATTTTGTACTAATCGTATACCGGAAACACGTTAGTATGTTTTTTCCCGCTATGCGACAACCTGTGTGTAATTATTTAACATCCTCATTCGCCGGCTACTCGTTACTCCGATTTTTACGCGATACTCACTCGCGATCAATTATTAGATAAGATTGATATTAAAAATAATCCGGAGTCGCTGGAAACTGGAAAAATTCGTTAATTGGGGAAAACTAATAGTTCGGACGTAAAAATAATTTTTTTGTTTTTTGAAAATTTTGTTTTTCGAAGTAATTGTTGGTTTTCATAGCCGACCATTCGTTCTTTCGACTAATCATTTTTCTCAGCAATATCAACGATGATATTGTTGACGCTTACGAGAGAACGGGAGAGAGGAGAGAATAAAACGCGCGATCTTTGCCGGCGGGGCCTTTGTGTCATGTACCGCCCTGGTTCCGCCGGTGCCCATGCTCGCTGGCCGCTTTTTCGTACCTCGTTGCTTCTTTAACGCACGCATAAGGCCGGCCTTTCTTTCGAGGTTTTCGGGATCCGACGACAGGCGCCCGGACGCGAGCTTCACGGGCTAAGAGAAGAAGAAGAAGAAGAAGAAGAAAGAGAAGCCGAGGGAGTTGCGTACCGTGAGAGGGACACGCTTGCGAAAGTCGCCCCCTTTTGCGCTGAGATCTTACCGAGAAGAGACCTTTGACGGTCCTCGGGCGCTTTCTCGCTCCACCAGTCGACGCGGCACCATACACGCCATAGCGCCGGCGCCTCTGTTTTTTGTCAAATCCGTCTCTCTAATGCCTCTTAATATCATTCATTTTTCTTATTTATTATTATTATTATTATTATTTTTTTCGTCTTTCGGTTCACTCGTTTTTTCGCTAAATCGTAAATATGAAACGCTGTGCCGACGTTCATCGTAACGCAATCTACGAATTGTCTTATTATCCATCGTAGTTGCTATTAATTCGAATTTTAGGTATTCGCGAGCGTAACAAGCTGCGAAATACCTTTCTACGATGCCCGCGGAACTTTAATAGTGTAACACGCGCTACGCGCTCTTTTGGACATCGAGTAGATACAGTAACCGATAATACTCTGATGTTGCTGCGCGGACGAAACCGCATTCCCGTTTTCGCTTCAAAGGATACCTCTGCCACTACCCTGCCCCCTCGTGTCGGGACAGGAGCCTCCGCAAACCGCAAGAGTCGCTCTCCGAAGCGAAATCCTCTCGTTCGTCATCCCCGGGAAAACCACTACTGGTGCTCGGGGGCCGCATGGCCAACGCTCGCAATGCCTCTCTACGTTTCGGTCACAAGAGATGATCGTTGCCACGAAGATGAACACAGAGCAAAAGCTCTGCGTCAACGAGAGAAAACGGTGTTACAGTAGCGCGACTCCATTTTTTAGCTTTCCGTTTTACGCTCTCTATCCGTCGACTTGACAACGAAAAAATTTAATCGGCTTGTCTGTGCCGTTTTTTTCACGCATGTCCCACATTCGCTGCCGTTTGGAGATAAAGAGCGTTTGTTTTCTTTTTTTCCTGTTTTTTAATATTAAATACACTATTCTAGTCATTAGCAGCAAAAGCTTTTGAATAAAGTGTCGTCTCATTTGTCGTAAAGCAAAAGGAATTTTTAATCTTCAAAGTCCGAGTCTCGTTTCTGCGCTCTTTTATACTGTCTTTTAGCTCGACGCTCCGTTTGCATTCTTAATGCTCGTAAACGAGTAGAAACACACGGAAAACTACTCGGAACGGTGGTTAACATACGTTATTTCTATATATACGTCCGTTGGGCGGAATTTCCGTTTGAGATTCCCGGTTGGCGCGTAAATTGGCGTGACGAATTTCGAAGTCTTGCGCAGGGAGCCATCGGCCACGCTGATGCGCCCTAACGACAGGATAAACACAGACCGCAAGAGGGTTCACAACACGATCGGTGTGCCCTATGGGGACCCCTCGAATTTTCTTTATTTCCGGTATTTTTCCACAGTTCTAATACGTCAGCACGAAAATTTGTGTAACAAGATCGAAATTAATAGGAACCGTGGGGTTGTTTCGAAGCGCGATGTTAGGGAGTCGACGGGAAAGCTACCCTCGTGTTCTATTCGACGACGAATGGGACTAAACCGGCTTAACGAGAAAATAAGTGAGGATCGCGTGGCGCACGTCTGATTTTTGTCTTTTTTTCACGGTAATTATGAAACGTGAAGAAATAATATATATACCTCGAGAACTCGAAGTTCGGAAGTATAACCTCGAAAATTTCAACTGTTCGGAACGACGAGAGGACAGTTTCGAAAATGCAACCGGAAATCGTTCGCGCCAAATAATGGAGCAGGAAACATATGCGATGTAATAATGATAGAAGGAAGTTTGCGTGTTGCAACGCGACCATCGCGGTTACCGCAAGAATTTTTCGCCGGCCCGGTTCTACCGAACAATAAACGAATTCTCGTCTCTAGCGTATATTCTGTTGGTTCTCGATGTATTGGGGCTGCTGACGAGGATACCAACGATATATATATGTATATATGTATATATAAAATAATATCAACAAAAGCGCAATATGGCGTTCTGCGGTTTCGGGGGTGCGATAGGAGGTCGGCCATCCGGACACTCTCGATGTAACTATTATTCGCGAGTGGTTAAACGAAGAAAAAATAAAACGCATCGATGCCGGAAGGATACTGCGGTGTACGATGTTCTCCTCGTTGCGAATGTGCGAAGGAAACGTAAGAGAGAAACGGATCTCGCGCCCTGAAGATAATAGGAGAGTTCCCCTCTCCGAGGCCGGCACCTCCGGAAGGCACCGCAAAATTGCACCGTGTCGCAAGGAGAGAAAAACGAAGAAGAAAAAGAAGAAATGAAATAAAGGAAGAGAAGTTTGCGAGAATGAAGGCGTCGAAGGTGCCGGCGGTAGCGCTCGTAAGAGAACACACAAGCATCGGACGAGAGCCCGTGCATCGGAGAAAGAAGACTGACGCGCGCACGCACGCGGTGCGCGTTTGAGCAATTCTGAGAAACTGAAAGCATCGCGGAAAGCACAACGAGGCGACGCTCGACAGGAAGGAAGTTTGACCGATTCTGTGGTCGTCGACGACTCTGGCTGTGACCCGCACGCTAGAGAGCCAACGACCCGCGGAAGAATTATTATATATATATATATATATATACTTCTGATCTTTTAGCATCGGCGGTCGTTGCCCACGAAAGAAGACCGGATATCGCATCCGTCGTTTTCTTATAACAAAACGCGTAAAATATGTAATAAGCTATTTTATCATCGATAAATACGAAAAAGGAAGAAATCCTTAAGTTTTCAAATAGAATCTCGCGGAATCATCGATCACTGCCACGTTTTTGTTTCGTGCATCTAGACGAGGAAAATATATTATCCGACAGACCGCGGCTATCTATCGGTCAAGTAGAACCAGAAGAGCCGTAGAAGCTCTCGATGAAAAAGCTTCATGCCAGAAGCATCGAGAGGTGTACGTCGTATAACACCGTAACGCGTACACGCTTGGAGTAACCAAGTATTTCTTCGAGAGCAGACGACCCGTGAAACACTCTCGTAAATCGTCGATTCATTAGTTTTCTCTCTCTCCCCCTCTGCCAACGTCTTCCTCCTTTTATCGTTTATTTAATCTTTTTTTTTTTTTTTTTTTTCGAACTCCCAGTACGATAGCGCGGGGAGGCGCGCACAGAGCGATCAACTCGACTCATCGAGAACGAGTCGAGGAATATCGAAATAAATTGGCCGTGTCGCGTACCGAGACGCGCCGAGCTTCCAATTATTTTCGCATTTAATTTACAGACGATTATAAAGTCGTTAGAATGCGCTATGTGCGCACTCGCTGTACGATAGGATATATACGCACATCTATATATATATATATTCTTAATATAGTATATAAATATATACGTATGTGGCCGCGCGTGAACGCCCCGAGAATCAGCACTCCGGTTCTGTTTCTCTTTTACTAGAAAACTCGTTTATTTTATCATTCCGTCTTTCTCGTTGCAATTTACTCGCGATTGCGCGCGTGCGAGTCTTCACAGGCCGTTTCTCACTCGTTACCTCTCTTCCACCTCTGTATTTCTTCGTGTCTTCGTGTGTGCGTTTCCACCAAAGTAAACCTCTTCGTATTGATTCGTTATCGCGAACTTCTCGGGCATGTAAATGGCGCCGTATTTACACCTCGTCGAATCTCACGGTACATATGAATTTATTAATAAATCACCGTTTTGAATACCGCCATTTTATACATATACGAAGGCGGAACGCATGCGGAACGTATTTTAACTTTTCAACTATGTTTACCGGACTCGCGCGAGCGCGTTATCTATGTGTCGACGTTATACATATCGCCGCTGAAAACCCTCTCGCGAAAGGGCGCACACCACGAGAGGGACCTCGCGGTTAGCAAGCACTGAGCCAACGCTCGGTTCCGTGGCGCTTTCAACAAACCCGACAACAATACGATCGGAACATATTGCTCGCCATCCGGGTTATTCTGATTTAAATTTGCCGACCCGGCCTGCGCGTTCACCAGTTTATACGCTGTCGGTTGCCCGGTATCCGAGAAGCTTCGTTTACCGGAAAGCTGCGTAAACGCATTCACAATTTAAATTGCAAGAGGAATTTATGTATGATGCTCACGCTTGTTTTCCCAATGTGGACAATAAAATTCATATCAACTTGTACTGTTCATTCTCTTCGCGGGGGAATGATACTTCGATTGAATGGTATAATCGATTACCAGTATACGTCGTTTCTCGTATTTTTTCTTGTTGCAGTTTTCGCGTTAAAAAATTTATCGGCCTATAAGAATAGCAAACGCATCCCCTAGAAAATCTGGTCGCAAAAAATTTTTGGTCAGTTTTCGGAAGCAATAATTATCTCATTATTCCGGATTATTATTATTGACCGTTATTCCGTTATTTCGGAAAATTATAACATATTTTTGCACCTTTTCAACGCCGCGCATCGGTCTCGTAGATCCAATGTTTTTAGCGTTGTGAAACTTTAGCAAAATTCATATTTTTAATCGTAATTGTAAAATGTAAGATTGTAAGGATGCGTTTGTGAAACGTAAGGAAAATGTTTGTTGCGGTGTAATATCGATTTTTCCAAAAAATAAAAAAAAACGTCGTCCATTAATTTAAAAATAGTTTTCAAATTTTTTTTTACATATAAAAAAATATTTGTTGCAGCGTAATGTCGATTTTTGTGAAAAAAAAAACGTAAAAAAAATAGTTTAAAAATAGTTTTCAAATAATTTTTTGCAAATGTAAAGAAAATGTATGTTGCGGCGCGATGTCGATGCAATCAAATTTATAGAAGTTACACATTACGAAAAAATAATCTAAAATTATAAATTTCACAAAATTCGACATTTTATTCAAACAGCTGAAGTCCAGCAAATTCTTGTGCGGTATTCCGTGATTAATATTCTTGTAATTAATAATCTATTTTTGCGAAACATTACAATTTCTCACTGAAATGATTCTTCAGCCAGCGACTTCGATACTATAAAAATGCCATTCAAATAACGTTTCCTTTTTTTTTTTTAATTTACTCGTAACACATCTGCGCCACGAAATACTTATATTTGGTCGATTGCCAAAAAATGGTCCGCGAAATGTCATAGGATTTTAAATCATTTCAGAACCGCCGCACAGCAAATAGTTGAAAACCGAAATTCCCATAAATTATATCTCTTTCTGTCATTCGACAAAATATTTGTAGTACAGGGAACGCGTTATTTGCACGAAAATGCCAGTAGTGGAGAAAAAAAAAGAACAATCATCGAATGTCCATCGACGACGAGCGTAAACTGCGTCAATACACACGTCGATATCCGTTCGGTGGTGCGATTCCGAACGCTCCATAGAGTCATCGACGAGGATCGCACACAAAACGGGGGGGAGGAAGGGAGGGGGGGGGGACAACATTGGACAAGCGTTAGCGAAAAAGTCTGTATATTGTGAGTGTATTGGTGAACCGGTAACGGGCAGCGTACTGCAGGGGTTTTGCCCGCGTGGCTCTTTCCAACATAATATATATGTTTTCTGTAACCGGGTGCGGATTGAAAGCGTTCCCGTTGCGTCGACGGTGAACTCCATCGAGTACTGTTTGAACCATCGTGTTTCGTACTGCGGGGGTGCGGGGGAGCGAGAATGAGGGGAAGGGGGGTGGGGGGAGGGGGAGAGGTGAATGCCGTGCGGCAAATCGAAGGCGAGTAGTGCGAGGGTGGCTTTAAAATGAAAAGGTAATGACTTGTGACCGGAGATCATTTCGAGTGGTGACCCTAACTCCCCCGCGCGCGCGTTCGCGTACAATGGTCATTGTTGACCGACACGGTCACGCTTCGACGGCGGAATGACGCTCGAAACTTTGGCGGGGGAGCTATTTCCACGGAGGCTTGATTTATTTTCGCTCTCGCGAGAGATTCGCCCGAAGTGAGCTCTGACCAACGAGCTGATCCAACTCTGGATAATGCCGTTCAGAGAATACTTGTGTCAATTGATAGCTCGAAACAGGCTTGACCCGTGGACACTGTTTGAAAAGAACACGCATTGGGACACCAACGGCGATCGAGAGAATAATGACCGGTCAGCGAACGTTCGTACTTTTATATTGGAAAACGTGATTGCCATTTGAACGCTGTGCGTTTTACAACGATCAATCGGCAACCCGCGCAATCTATGGAAGGGGTAAAAAAAACGGGGAAATAGCGCGTGAAAATCTGAAAAAAAGGGGTATTTCGAGGGGCGGCTTTTCCGTCGGCTCTGACGTTATCACTATCGTCATTATCCGACGTGGCTTATGAAGCTTTTGGGTCGGTAGATCGTAGGATTCTATCCACACGAAGTTCCGTTCGTAGGGCGCCATCTTAGTCTGCATTCCATTGTTTTAGATGATTCATACGCACGCTGGACCGTGGTGCGGCGAGGCCATTCGCTACCCGGCAACGTAATTTATTAGTTTGAATATCGAGCGAGAGCAAAAGGGATGGTGGCGAGAGAGACTACGGGGGGTGGGGAGAGGGAGGGAAGAAGCGGAGCGTTCGGCGTCGCGGCGACGGGCCGAACGTCGGGCCTCGGGGGCCCCCGAACACTCGCGGGGGCCCTCGAAATAAGGAACTGGCGCTCGGACTAGCTGGGTGGCCGAGGACCGTCTCTTGTTTATACTCCTGTCCCTCCGACTCTACTCTTCTCTGCTCCATCTCCACCAAAGACTCTCCTCTCTTTCGCCTTTTCTTTTTTTCTTCTTCATCTTCGCGCTCCTCTTCTGTACAGAAGAGCGCGCGCAACTGCGCTATGGTATATATATCTTGAAGCTGAATGATATTCGGGAATCGCGCGCACGCGAGTGGTATGTGTCGCGCGTAGTCCCACAGATCCCTATCTGCGTCGATTGAAATTTTTATTCAATCTTCGCCCGAACGGCGATCGGCCAAACGTATCGCTTTCCAGTCGTAATATTTACGGTTGACAATATCGAGATCAACCGGAATATCTCGTATATATCGAATGACGTCCGACTCGCCGTCGAGGATTGTTCTATTTTGCATTGTGGCATTTAAAATTATTCCGGAGAGCCGAAAAGTCACCGAAAGTCAGTTTTGCACAGGCGCATCACGTAGCTGTCGTGATGTTTCGCGACTCTCCAAGATCCGAGTTTTGCCTTCTCATTCTCATTTCTGCTGCCGAATAAATTCTGATTCCACGAATTTCTCACGAGTTCTCGATCCTCGCGGGTTGCTCGCGCTTAATCGTTCCTCGAGTATTTTCGACTTTCAGCGTCCGTTTCGACCTTTCGGTGGCGGTAAGACGAAATAATAGAAATAAAAAAAAAAAAAAATCGAAGTCAGCACCGCGTCGATACGCGGTAACCGCAAAATAAATTAATCTATCGCTCGCCGAGGCCACCCTTCGCGAATTTATAAGAGAAGTGACCTAATCCGCAAGAGGCCAAGTCGTACGCGTCGCTTCGACGCGATACAAATAAAATTCGGCATCACTTTGAACGCGAACTCCGAAGCCCCCCCTTCCCCATCGATATCGCTCGCACTCTCGGTGTCACGTTCGAGACGCGACCTCGTTGTCGCGCGATTCATTCGCCAGCGTCTCATCCATCGCACGACGAGAGAAACCAAAGTGTAATCGAGGGACGAAGGCGCGGAGAGACGACGAATTGTCTGGGATCTATTCCTTCTCGTTCGTTCGTGGGGTCAAACGATTTAGCCTCGCGGCACGTAGTCCGCGCGACGAGGAGAGATCTTAGTGCGTTCACAAGAGATACGCATCTTCCTGTGGGAATGACGACACTGGTTACCCGTTTCGTGTCTCTCCGCCGTTATAGCACCGAGTAAAAATTCTGGATGAAATGTAAAAAAAAAAAAAAAAAAACACGAAAAAAATAAACAAAAAGAAAAAAAAAGGTAAAGCGCGGGCGTACAGCTGAGAGGAATATTCATCTCGGGTCTCGCGCGTTGTGCGTGAGTAAGTCGACGAGGTCAGCGAGGGCATCGACGGACCGGGGTATGAATGAAAACTAGAACCGGACCGCCGGGTCCGGCATCACTGAAACGGAGCAGAAGAGCTTAACAATTGAATGGACTCTACTCGACGTGCACCGTACTATACGTATATATACGCATACTTGACAATATTAAAGTAATACGAAACCCGGCGGTAGCGCACGAAGTAGCGATAAACGTCTTGATCGCGTACCGAGTGAATGGTCTCGCGATCCAACCGAAAAGTTATGAATTATACGAGTGAAATGCGGCGACGAAGGCTCGCGAGAGCGGCCCGAAAAAACATCGCTCGCAGAAGTGTGGGAACTCGCGGTAGCGCGTGGTCACTCGTTCGTTTCGTTTCTCTACCCGCCCCGGTTCGGCCGGTAGTTTACGTCGTACATACATCGTACGTGAGCGAATATCTTACACTCGCGAGAAAGACGAGTCGCTCGGTGACCCAACGAGAAACAGTGAAATCTTTCGCTAAAGTCGGCGGAACTCTAGCCGTTGTCCACCTACGCGAGAAAGGCGTAGCGGACTACGACGCGACAGACATGAATGAAAAACAAGATTTTTATCGCGATGAAGGTGAAGACGAGAAATAACTCGATTGTAGCAGGTGAATACCAAAAACATGAGAATTGTCGCTGTATTTAATATTTCTGCAACCGGAAGCCATTGCGGGAAAAATTCGGAGATCGGTTCGAAGGACTGACGAATAGGTACCATTTTTTATCGATGTTTTTTGATCAGTTTTTTTTTTTTTCAATCCGTCCAAAAATCGCGTTATTTGCCATTAAAAAGTACCAACATCATCAACATCGATATAGCATCATAAGTAAATACGCGCAAAGAAGAATCGAAAGTCCGCGAACTATGTGCGTTTTCCCTCCGCTCTGCACACCCCTCTCGTTAGGAGCTTCGACATGGGTGCTGAGAGGTTCACCAAAGGGAGATGCACTCGAGACTCTCGCATCCCTTCCTTGCCTCGCATACTCGCACGGTGGCTCTCGTCGAATGAAGAAAAAAAAAAAAAAAAAAACATGGCTGCCACAGGGTGAAACGAGCGGGTTAAGCGCCGAGGGCGCCGAGACTCGCTTCTATGAACTTCTGAGTAATCCATCCCTCACTCGCAATATATGATCCTTGGGTTTGGTACGTATGTGCGTAGTTATACGGCAATACGAGGTATATGCGGTAGCGTCGGAACTTTTCGAATTTTCCTGGTGGAATCCTCAGCTCAGAAGGCTGGAGACGTAGTCTACGGAACTTGAACAACAACAGAGGGAATCACAGAGAGAAATGCGGGCAAGTAGTACAGTAGTATAGTATAGTTGGAGGACCAAGCCACACGGTATGGAAGGAGAAAGAGAAGACACTCGAGAGCTACTGGGATGATGCCTAATTCGACTTGGAGAGGCAACTTGTACGGATCCTCAGGAACCATCGTACACTTCCCTCGGCCGTTTACGGCTACCGGAGAGAAAGAGTAGAGGATTCTCTCCGAAGAGGCACACGAGTATTGCCAATTAGTCAAGCAACCGACGATGCGGAGAGTAGCTAGGATCAGAGAGAAGCGGAATAACATCGAGATTGTCCGATGTTCGATATAGTTCTGGCGGTCCAACGGAGCTGCTGGTACGACTATAACGCTGTACATAAGCGAGAAACGTCGACGATTTCTAGCTTTCGTAGTCTCGTCACGTATTACGTCCCAGCGGGGTTCGTCCCTCGTTCGGTTCGCTGGGTATAGATGGAACGAAATCTCCGCCAGAATACGAGAGAGCGAGAAAGAGCGCGAGTTTCCCAGCTCGTGCTGGACGCAGCGTGTACGTCAGCGAACAACGCTGGACCACCGATAGAACGCTCGGAGAACGAATTCGCAATGGTTACACACGCCGTAGCTATATGTTTCATCACAGGTAGATACGGTATGTATATAATCCGATATATATGTATATATAGTGCCGGTAGTACCTTCGCTAGTACGCGCGAAGCGATTTCTGTCTCTCGCAATCAAGCCGCGTAGGCCCGGTCAGTTTGTTCTAATCAGTGCTGACCACGAGAGAGCGAGAGAGTTAACTCAATCAACTAACGAAGCTCGATCCCATACCGGGCACGCCATGTTACCGTACGGCCAACTGACCAACCCCTACATCACGAGAGTTCGTAGATACCTACTATACGATAGAGTAGGTGGAGAGATATCGGAGGCTCTGCGGAATCGTCGCATCATTCTACCCGCTGCGGCCCCTCTTTGCCTTTCCCTTGGACGCTATCAACGCTAAACCCTTTCCCTGGGAATATCTGTATGTATACACATTCTCCTCTCTCTCTCTCTCTCTTGGACTAAATCTGCCGAGAGAGCCGCAAACACTTGGCGGCTCAGCTCTCCGCCCAACTCATTCAAACGATGCTCTACTCTCGCGAACTACGACGAAGCATTTTACCCCGAGATCCCGGTAGACTTTCGTAATTTTGTTAAGGGCTCCGTGCTGATGCGCGGACTACGCTTCAGCTTCAAGCGAAACTTCTTTTCGTTTTGCCTTTGAAAATTAATTATTTACCCAATGTAAAGTTCCGAACGGGAGGCATACATACGGCACGGCGGTATATTATATACTCCGAAAGTTGCCGATTGCCACGAGTGTGAGGTTTGCGAACCGAACGAAGCGAGGACTGCAATCACGCGAGTTGCACACTATATTTTTTGTCACGAGTGCAGGGGAAACCTGCGCATTTCATGGCAATTTTGCCGGACGGACAGTGAAATGTGAGGTTTTTTTTTTTATATTAACGCGGCGGTCTGTTGAACACCATACCGGTGAAGTGAGGTTATCATTTTTCGTCCCAACGGACGAAAGTGAAAAAATCACGAACTGCGCATGCGCGAATCTGTTTTTTCCTGTATTTACATGTAATGCGCAGATATTCATGCGCGACGGACGAAAAAAAAATTAGCTGATAGTGTTTGTCATCATTTTTTCGATTTTATCTCCGATTTATTATCGATGTAATATCGGATAAGTATTTTCGGCACGAAAGCGCGCAATAAAAGGACTGTTTGTTGTACACTTCTGGACAGTCGAAAGACGAACCATTAGCTTATGTATTGCGGCGAATCGTCCAGCCTCCGCTCTGCAAATAGCACTATATATCCGTGGTAAACGGTATACGAGTAGCAACCACCCCCGTCGAAACGGCGGTCTCTTTCAAGTTGAATCATATACGTCTGTTTGTCGTCGGCATGTATTCCCACCTGAAGAAATTCGCGCGTTGAACGCGCCTCATTGTCCTACCGTCTCGGCGTATCTGCGGGTATACAGGTTGAACAACGCGACTCTACCCATTCGTCCGGCGCACAAACACGATAGATGCCCCTTTCGTCTTATTCCAATATTCGTAAAGAAGGCTCGATCTCCCTCCGAGAGGAAGCAGCAAAGAAACAATAAATTAACGAAGCGACAGAGATAAAGAAGACGCGGGAGGCGCGGGCGAGAGAGAGAAATCTCCTTGACACGCTTGGAGCCCAACCCCCCACAGCGCGGAACAACAACGACGACTCCACTATGGCTACTCATGAATAGTCATGATAGCAAAAATTCGCATTGATTCGCCGCGCGAGACTCGGTGAATTAGCTAACGTTTGGCGGATATGGATTCTCTTTAAGGGATCCGCGCTGAGGCCCCGAGGGAAACGAGTATTCATCGGTGAAGCGCGCGACCACACAAGTAGCTTCGGTCGTACATCGTTTCTACCGCTGATGTACCGATGAAATCAAAGATTTTTCGATCTTTCGCACGGGGCCGCGTCTTTACTCGTCACGCACGCGTCTCATTGGTTACTAATACGTTAGACATTCGGTATGCGTATATATGCACATAGTTCGATATATAGACTTTGTAATTATTTTTGAAGACACGATCTTTTTTTTTTAACATTTTACGGATAAAAATGATGATTTGGGGAATTAGCGATTAATTAGGTGACAAAATTAATAATTATTATTACGCGACATTTTTTTTTAAAGGTTATCCCAATTAACTATTAATTAAAAATCCTTAAAATTTTTTCGTTCATTTTTTTTTACGGGACGAAGTCAAAAATCCGTAAGAAAAAAGTTGAATTTCGGTCATTAGTAACAACAATAATTCGATGAAATATTTTTTTTATTTTTTTTTTTTCGATTGCCAAAAGGCACCATTCGCATGACAACGAAAGAAACCATAAAGCAAACAACTGTTATAGATATTATTTTATGAAAATGTGTGCTTTGAATTCGACTGCGTCACGTCCGAAAGATTCACGAGTAACCGCAGGGTAGCGCGTCCGAGGTACAGCACTAGAATTACCACAATGTACCTATATATATCGTGTACGACGCATCGTGTGCCCACCGAATTCGAGAGAGACGAAACGAAACAAACGAACGAACGAACGAGCAGCAATCGGTTTAATGCTGATCACGCGCTGTATACGATCGGCGAGCAGCAGGTATATCTACGCGATGCCGAGTGCGTAGGCGAGACGTGCGTTTGATCGAGAGCCGCGGCGCGGGACCGACAGGAGCAACGAGCGCACCGAACGAGAGAGAGTCCACAGGGCTATCGTGTTCCAACAGCGGCAGCTTACACAGACGCGAGACTCTTTGCTATGACATTTGCTTCATATAATAAGCTAACCCCGTATTTGTAACCTCGTAAACTCGTGAATACCTTCGATCGTTACGAAGCTCCGCGCAATCTACGCGTGTCCTCCAAAAAAAAAAAAAAAATTCTTCGCCACCGAACCAAATCGATTTTCTACTTTTTTATCTTCCACTCTTCGACGAATAAGCGTAAAAAAAGATGCGTACAAGTGTACGAAATGATCGAAATACTTCGATCTATACGTTCGAAGCTTATAATTGAAGTACGAAGTAAGCTTATCAAAGACAACGAAACACAAGGGTTGCGGGGGCGTTAATAACGGAAATGGCTTTGGAATGGTTTCGGCTCTTTCCCGTTCGCGTTTCGAAGGTGTACCACCACCGGGTGAGCGGGATAAAGAAATCTTCGTGTTGAAACGAGGAAAGCGAGTAACTAGGCGAGGCGGAGAAGCGAAGAGGGGTGTAGAGGGAAAGACCAAAGGGACGAAAACCAATCAGGATATATTTATCGAACGCTCGTTCGTTCGGTTCTCTCTGTGGCTGTGGCGCGGCGCAAGCACAGGCAGTCAGGCCAGAGTCCCATGGCGTGACGGCTAAGAGATTACTTACTTGACTTAATGCCGCGGCGAGTTCTCCCGCAGCCCCCGTTCACCACCGTTCGCCTCGAAGCTTCTATCTCTTCGCCTTCCTTGGACGGGAGCTCGCGCGTCCGAGAGAGAGAAAGAGAGAAAGCGAGAGTTCTTTCGAGATCCTCTACGAACGTTACACAACCGCAGAGCGATGAGGGGCTGCCCGCTCACGCGCGCCTTCTGCTAATCTCTTCGCTCCCATCGAGTCACGGACTCGAGAATGGATCGTGTACCTATTACACCTGCCGTCTCAACATATCCTCCCTTTTTTCGTTGTGTATACTATACATAGTATACATAATATACCGTGGAACGTATAAGATATGACGAAAAGGCGTGACCGCCTCGTCTCGAGTAGACGCGCAGCCTCGACTGAGCTTCGGACGTCGTATACGCGCGTTCCGAGTCATTTTTCGCTTCGAACAATCAACTACCCTTTTTTTTTCGGATACGTCACGGATTCTCGACAAAAACCAAAAATCACCGATTTGCGATCGAAATATAATGATAAATAACATTGTCACTGCCGATCGTAAGCGCACGCTATCGCGTATATCGCTCTCGGCGTCAAGCGTTCTATATTCACACCCTGCAAGCGCACCAAAATTATGCCAGCGAGATAAATTCCCTACAACTCGAAACTGACAACGATCTCTCGGCGGTTGGAACAGCCGGTCGCAATAGATCAACGTATCTCAAAGCAAAATCGTCATACCGACGACACGTAGACTATCGCGATTATCGCAAACTCGCGCTGAGATCGTGTGCGACGAACACGAGATACTTTTGATGGCGAATCTTCTGCTACTGATGATTTCGAAGCTCTCGTATATCGTTTATACTAAATTCGCAGGATCTTTGCTCGTATAAAAAAAAAAGAGCGCGAAGAACGTGTGAGATTGCTTTTAGCTCCGCGGAAGAGCAATCGAGGAATGAGAGGAAAATCTTGATGTTTCCTCACTCGCTTTCTCGGCGAACAGTAGCAAGCGGCAGGATTATACATACACTTTTATCTTATCAGATCGAGGGGCGGCTTTCGAGCAAAGCTCAAAGTGATAGAGACTATATATCCCCGCGAGGGACTGCGCGTTATTGTGTGCGCACTTGGTCCTCGATGTATAGTTTTACCCGGCAATGTACGTAAAGTTCTCGCGATAGAAGGAAGTAAGAGAGGTGAAAATAGGAGAGAGAAAGCGAGAGAAAGAGAGAGAGAAGGGCAGAACAAACTCGCTGGTCTTCTCCTAGCTGCCTCATTACCGTAATTAGCCCCGGAACCTTGCCTAGATCTCGGCGTAACATCTCGGCAGCTACCGTAGCACAACCGCCACCAGCAACGACAGCGGAAGCAGAAAACGACCGAGAGAACGAAGAGGAAAAGGAGGACGAGTTCGTCGCGTGGCCGAGAGATAAAGCGAGACCCACATATATATGTATTTTATATATATATATATACATATAAATGCACAAGGAGGAGGATCACGCGCTCGTCCAGAAAAGCGTTCTATCCTGCGATCTATACTTCGCTTTCTCACTCGCGTCCACCTACCGGCTGCTGCTTAATTATAGGTTTCATCTCTTGTGCAAACAGTCGAATTTTTTTTTTTTTTTTTTTCGGAATTATATCGACTGGTAACAAAACAAGGGGATGATTTGGTAGAGATGAGAAAAAAAAAAGTGAGCGTCGGAGCCATTAGGATGAGAGTCGTAGAAGCCAACTGTCGTCGGGAAACCAACACTGACGATTATTAGGTAACATCAAGGAAGTAATAATCTGCTGAGAAGGGGGAGATAACAAAAAAAAGAAAACATATATATGTATATATGGACCTATATGTCTCTCGGCGGTCAGACAAGAAGCCAAAGTAGCCTCGAATAGATCGACTCAGCATTAAATCTCTCTCACGTTTTATCCTACTCTATTTCTGTACTGGAAATTCTCCGCGGGTGGCGATCGACGACGCTCCGTCACACACTTCGTCTATATTTATTATTCGTTTGTGTGCGAGTGGTATAATACTGAAATGGCCGACGCGTGTTATTACGTCAGGAGAGGGCCTTCTCGACGCGTTGCACCGGAGAGCTTCGTTCGACGCACGTATTATGCTATATACATACGTATAATCTGTCCATATATCGACGTAGTGGATGCAAATAACGGCGGTTATGGACGGGGGTGGAGGGGGGAGGGAGGGAGGGGAGGCTATGACAATTAGCGTTCGGCGACCTCGACGACCCCTTGCGCGGTGGTCCAATTTGCGGCTGCTTTGTTCAATTACCCAGGCAAGGCATTAGTCATTACCCACGATTCGACGACAACGACTATTCGCTACACCAACTTCGCTTGCATTATGCGCGCGCGCGCACCCGTCCGCGAACTCCTACACGATGCACGCGTGTCCTGCGGTTACTAAACAACGTTTTACCCACAATCTTTCTCGCGCGAAATTATTCAAAAATGCGCGTGGATGCTTACTCGTGAAGGATATTCACGAATATCGGATTCTTCGGATTTTTTTTTAAATTTTAATTCGTTTTTTTTTTTTTTTTTTTTTTTTTTTTTTTCGAGGCAATTTTAACGCGGGTCCCGAAGAGGCGCCAGAAGTCCGCGTCGAGAGACGCAGATCCTGAATGAGCTTTCTGTGTTGGTTATGTACTCGTTACTGGACTACAACAGATGAATATATATGTATATATGTATAGTATATATACATATATATATATAGATATATATTATGTTATGAGAGACGAGAAATCTTCTCAGTGTTGGTCGTCGCGCTGGGGGCCTTCTCACCGGTCCTAACAAGGTGGGCCCGCCTCGCGTAATGACTGGTCTCGCACGGGGCCCCGCACTTATTGCCTTTTATTTATTTTTAATCTTCCTCTGCGAGGCACGATGCTCTCCGCATGCCCCGAGACGGGACCCGTGGGTGCACGCAGCTCACGGAAGATACGTTTAGACACAAGGGGATCGTAGGATATAGTAATCCTAGCACGACTTGGGCGGGATTCTCCAAATTTCGGAGTTTTGCGAAACGTCTCGGCATTCGGGTGCTAAGGCACGTAAAAAAAAAAAAAAAAAAAAAAAAAAAATAGAAATTCTTTCGATCCAAGCGAATTATTCATATGATTGATACATTTGCCTTTCTTCGAGATAATCGATTATCTCGATGACCCGATGATAATTGGTTATCGAAATGTTCACCGCGGATGAATTTTCGCTTTCGTTATTCAAGGATCTCAATCGAGACACGAGAGAGGAAGTGCGGATGTCGTCGAATAGTAGCGATAAAAAGTGCCGGCAAACCATTTAACGATCCTGAGACATCGAATCCTAATATCAACCTTTGGGTCGTCCCGGTTATATTTCAGGGATAAAACCCGAGAATGAGGCGAAATATCTTTGGCACACCTTACCCTGTGGTTTCTGCGTGTGTGTGTTTCTGTTTCCTCAACGACAAAACGCAGTGTAACTACGAGAGAAAGAGAGAAAGAACCGCAAAGGCGTACAGCTCCGCTGCTGGTTCCCAGTGCCGTTTTCGCGCTGGACGTAACGTATAATCAACACATTTTTATATCCCGCAGCCGAAAGTTCTTTCTCAATGGGGGCCCCAGCGGCACGTCGTCGGAGGGCGCCGATCGCGTCCCCTCGTGCCTCCTTCTCTTCCTCTTCCCTCCCTCTTGTAATCGTTCTCTCGCTCACGTTCGCGAAGCCAAAAGCAACCGAGCGAACGGGCGATCTCTTCGTTTTCTCGTAGTGTATACCACCTCAACGCAACAACGGCAGCAGCAGCATCCTCGTTGAGCCGTTGAGGTGTGCGCTCGCGCGCGCACGCGGTCCGGGGCAATATCGTGTTGTTTCTTTTGGATCGCACGAAATTACCCGACCACCTTGGGCGCCTCTGAACGCGCACAGCACAGAAATTTACTCTGTCTCTTTTTAATTTCCGCTTTCGCCGTTTAGTTTCTTCTCTCTTCATTCGCGACGACGACGACAACGACGCTCGGCCCCGGACCAACCTTCTTTCGCAATTTGCCAATCGACTCGGCCCCGGGGATCATTCATTTGCATTTTACGATTTTCGAAGTGAAATTAACACGCGGCCGTTGCCTGCGCCATCAATAGAGTCGAAACTTTTAAAAATTAACCGTATTATTGTTCCACCATCGTTACTTCGATATTAAACGAGTTATTATTAGAGACGCTGAAAATCTAACGATAGACGCGAGTCTATTGTACATCGCGGAGAGATAGAATCGCGCAACGATGAGAAACACTCAAAATGGTGTATTGTGTTTGATATAATGACCGCCCACCCGTGTATTCCACGTGTATGCATTGAAATTAGGAACCAAGTTAAGGACTCGATGTGTAAATTAGTCGATGAGCAATTGAACAATCGGCCATAACACGCGCGCAACATACGCATAATTCCATCGAAGCTCAACTCTCCTCTGTGTACGTTCGGTCAGTTAGATACATATCATTATAGCACTTTGATCGAACTCCTCGCATGGAATATGCCATTACGCTCGATTAACCTTTTTACGGATATCGATTACTGATAAACAAAAGGGCTCGTAGCGCGTGTTATCGCGTGTTAAACGTTGCGGAATACGCCTTTCTGCGTCTTAATGCTGAATGCACGAATTCGCTAATCTTCGCAACATCGAACGATATTACATCGCTATAATAACGAAACCGAAAAAATGAAAAAAAAAAAAAAAAACAATTATACTTCGAAACTATAACACGAAAGTATTAATACAGTGAAGTAGTCGAGAGTCCGATTTTTCGAGCTTCCGTATGAGTTCAGTTCACGTGGATACTTCACTCATCTCGTACGATTACCCGCGGCCAAGAGAGAGGCTTGTGCTCTAAACGATTTACAACCGATATGGCGTGCGGATAGTTGTCTCGCACGCCATCCCCATGTTAAAGCGCCAACAGCGCTGACGCTGACGAGGAGATTGGGAGAAACTCGCGGCTAATATAAATCCGGTAAAAGAAATAAGACGATTCGAGAGTCAAAGATTGTTTCGCGAGAAACGAAAAGTGCGCGAAGTATATATATCATTATCCGTCATATATATTCATCGGTGAAAAATAAATAAAAATAAAAAAAAATACCTAATTATATGTATGTATTGCACACCTCTGTACTTCCGCGTCGGCTAATGAATATATACATCTCTCGTAATGTAATAATACGTATCACGAGAGTACGAGATCGTCTACACGTGATTGACGTCGTTTAATTAGGTAAATGCATACCTATACTCTCGATGAATGATCGCTTTACCATTCCTATATGGATACGTATATATGCTACGTAATGATAGTTTCGCGCTGATTCCTAATAAATGGATGCGTGCGCCCGGTTGTACTTACTTGTTACACGAGATTGTGTATTTACCGTACATGAGATTCTCGTCGTCGCACTTCATTATTATATACATTTCTACTTGAACGTACACTTTCGAGTCAACCGGTGGAATGTATATCCTACTTCTGTAAATACCGGGCTCGCGAGAAAATAGTATACTCTCCGGGGATGAACACGCCAATGGTCGTTACATCAGCGCTGCGAGAAGGAATGAAAAAAAAAAAAAAAAAAAAAAAAACATCGAAAAAAAATAAAAGAGATTGAAAAAAAAAGAAAAATAAGAAGAAAAGTTAAAAGAAGGCTGCTGATCCTCGGTGAATTCGCAGCATTGGCAAACCCGATGTTCCCGGGAGTGGACGCTGCGGAGGATATAACGACGTTGTGAAGAGGGAGTGAGAGCGTCTTCGCTGCGGGTGCGCGTAGCCAATTTGCGGTTTCTAAAAGCAGCATTTATCGCTTAGACTCCGGACGTTCTATCTCTCGAACTCCTTATTCCGCGAGAGTCGGAGATTATTATCCGAAGCCTGAGTTCCCTCTTCAACAGCTCGTTGAGAAAATCTGGGTAAGATGTTGCATCGAAGTGGCAACTGAAAGACGGTATATACCTGGATGCCGATTGTGGATTTATCCGAACTCCGGGGTCCAGCAACACTTGCCTCGTAAAGTCAAAGGAGGAAAGGGAAACCGAAAGAAAAAAAAAAAAAAAAAAGTGATCGCTTCTTTCGCGGAAGCTGCAAAATGTCGACGAACCGTGACGTATGCCCGCGTAGCTTCTACGTTACTTTTTCCCGATATTTTCTGCATCACGCTCGCGCGAGCGGCCTTGGGGCCCGCGACCACCAGCACGAAGACGACTTGTTCGGGTTATGCTTGACGCTGAATGCTCGCCTCGAGCGAAGATAAGAGAAGACACCGTGGGACCAACCGCGAACACCTACAAGGGGACTCCCGTTTTTCATCTTCGTCATTCGCGATATATATATATATATAGTATATACATATATATATGTGAAAGCGATACATAGTACAGTGTTCGAAGGGATGTATGGCACGAGAAGGAATTGACGAAATTGGCGAGAGAAGGCAATGAAAGAGTTGCAGCAGCATCAGCGGCATTCAGGATCATGCGCCCAGGCAGCGAGAAAGAAAGAGAAAGGATATAAAGGATCCAGCATCTTACGTGCTGCTGCTGACGATGTGAGGTCCGAGCGTGCGGAGTTCGTGACCACCGGATGCTCGAGGGGCACATCATGGTAGAGCGACGACTCTGGACGCGCGCGCGAGCCGATGGTTGTGTGTATACTATCGCGTCTGTATTTTATATATATATATGTATACATTACACATATATACGTGTATATAATAAATATATATATATACAGACGCGGTATATAATGCTGCTGGACGTTGAAAGGGGGCGAGTGCGCGAGTGGGCTCGTTACGCGGTAGTTACCTGTACATTGGCGTAATCGAAGCCGTTCCATCGTCAGAATTACCAGCAAACCCTACGCTACCCGAGTATCCTAGAAGTCTTATCGTATCTTCGTCTATTATACGCTTATTCGATACTCCGATATAATAAAGCTATGTGTCTCGATGTTTTTCGAGAAATTTCCGATAATCCGCGGATTAAAAAAAAATAATAGATGCGTTAAAAAAAAAATAAAAAATAAAAAAAGGATTAGCCGCGCAAGGAATGAGATCACGAGTTGCTACGCCTTTGGAAGACCACCAGGGAGCCGCCACGCCCCCGGCCGAGCCACACTTACCTGCATGCCCCGGCGTGTACGTGCACAAATGATTTTAACGCACCGTGCGGTGAGTAAGTGAGACAGAAGTCGCGAAGTGCATACAACGTAAGAGGAAGGGCCGGAGAGCGGAGGTGGTGAACCGGCGAGAGTACACGAAGAACACGATAGCGCAATGGCGGTCGTATAATATGCACGATGCATCGCTCGCTTTCGCGTTCTCGCTCTCTCCCTGTCTCTTCCTCTCTCTCGCTCTTTCTCTCTTTCGTTTTGGCATTCTCGACTCCACGATTTCGCGTTGGAAAAATTTACCACCCCCGAGTTTCGGCGTGTATATGGTACATAACGACAATAAGAGTGTCGACAGCATAATCGTCGGCTCAGCCGAGAGACCACGGCGGCCAAACTTCTCGCACACAAGATATTCTACGCCCACGCGACCTCCTCCGGCACAAAAAACAAGTCCTCGCGAAGATCGATTAAATTTTACGGTTATCAAACTTTCTTCATAATTGTCGTATGTGTGGGAGTTTAACAAAAATTATCATTAATTCGATAATTATGGGAGACGATTTTTCCGAATGATCGACGATATTTGAGATTATTAAACGAAAATATGCATTGCTGACTGATTTTTTTTAATTTATCGGAATACTAAGAAACCTTATGGAAATATACGTCGGACTATATTATAGATGTATCGTCATTTAAAACGGGAAAAAGTTATATATCTCATATATATTATATCGTATATATATCTGCCGGATATATTTCGATGTATTGGGCGATTAAAGAAAAATGTGCATTTTTAAACGTCAACTTATCCGGAATAGTAAGAAATGCGTTCGTGGTAAGTGAATTCAGTCGAAGCGAAAAGGTTACTGCGGGCAAAGGGTTGGAAGAGGTAAAATAAAAAGGAGAAGGAGAGCGCATGCGAAGCTGGGCGATGTCCGAACAACGAGAGGAATACGTTCTTTCGATGCTCTCGAGAGCTGTTCTCGGACCCCGTAATTAGACGGATGCTTCGTGGGTGAGTAAACTAGCAGTAAATCAGCGCTTGCTCGCGTGATGACGGCCTCGGGGTAGCCACAGCGAACGGCGGTGAGGAAACGCGTAGCGTATATACTTCGCGCGATGCCGAGAACCGAAACACGTTCGTTATTGGTCACGGCACGACGCCACCTACCTCGCCGTGAATTCTATACCGTAAACCTTTTTTTTTTTCTTTTCGTAATCTTATTTGTTTGTTTATTAACCGGTATGACCCAATTATAGAACGATGAGAAATTACCTGTCCTTCCAGCGTAAAAGCGATGATAGAAAAAACTTATAATCACGAGAATCGCTCGTAAAAAAAAATAAACGAAACATAACGAGAAAGAAATATTGCATATAAACGCGAGTATAGAGAGACATTAAAAATAGTACTCTCGGGAAAATGTGCGCACAGAAATACAAATAAAAAATCTATCCGCGAGAAATCAATAACAATAACAATATTAATAATATTTCAATGATTTTTTTAATCATTAAAAAATGTGTTTTCAATGATTCGTCATTAGTGTAAAAATTGGAAGTCATGTAACGCAAATCCGACTGCACTACGAAGATTTCGGATATTTCGGGTTTACAAAAATCTTAATATTAATATAATTCGTTTTTAATAAAAATTATGCTTAATATTAATGATATTAATAATGTTTTTATCATTTTTTTTAATCGAAAAAAAATTTGTTCTTAATAATTCGCCATTATGGTGAAAATGTTAAGCTGTTTATGACGGAAAGCAAAATATCCGCCATCGATTGTGAGTATTTCGAGATTCCGAAAAATGACGTATTTTCACCCTCGGAAATACGTCTCGCAATATCGCGAATAATTTCTGGCGGTTATTGTTATCATAGATGAAATCTCAAATGGTTGGTACATTCATTCGTCGCATAGCTAACAGCTGGACCTGTTCTTTCCCTCGACGAGGAAACGACGTTGTAGCTGGTATGCTTGTTTTTCCTTGACAAATGATGGGGTGCGAGGATAACGCGTGACGGACATTCGCGACTATATGACGTTTCTCTACCTACTGTTCTCCGATAGTATAGAATTCGGTAGGACGTAGCTTACCAAATTCATGGAGAGATAGGAATGCGCAATATTGCCCGCAGTCCGTCACATTCGATTCGGTTGAACGCCGAACGATGCGCGGTCGTGAACGACCCCACGAATCTTGCACTACGCTCCACGAGGAGAGAAGACCCGCAACTGTACCCAAGTATAACCACCGGGACTGTGTACTTTGTGGATTCTGGGACGAGGGGGGAGGGGTAGAGTTCCAGTAGTTTTATTACTCGCGACCGTACATCCCGGAGTATTTCCCCCAAACTGCACGGATATCAGACGATAAACTACGACCGTTTCGGATTTGTGGCCGCGTATTAATCTCGATGTATTTATGTGGCGGCGCGTGGATAACGGGGGATGATATAGAAGAGCGAACCAAAAGCGGGGATCTTCGGCTATTTTTTTTTTTTGCCGAAACGGCCGCAAAGAGATTGGAAGTGCATAGCCAATTGAGAGTATGAAGTAATATCCACACGGAGAGCGCATAACTCGGCTTACCTTTCGAAGATATGCAGACTTACGCGACTCCCCTTCGTACTTGTGTTTTGTTCGATTCTCAACGCGTGCAATTAAGAATACGTGACCGCGAAGACGAAAAGTCAGTGTCTCGAGTTCCGCGACGAGTGAAGAAACCATCGGAGTTGAACCGTGTCGTTTGGATCGCGAGATCACGCCGGGCTATCTCTCTCGCCGAGTTCTCCACTTTATACGATCGCGAACGATCCATAAAGTTTTTACAGAGCCGCGAAAGAAAGAGAGAGGACTATTAGAGTGATTCGTCGCGAACTCGAACGCACACATTGCCAACGCGGAAAGACTCAGAGTCTCGTTAAGCGTTGCTCTCACCTGCTTTTCGCAAAGGGAACAAATTAAGTAATTGGTGTCTCATTTCGGAGCGGATGAGACAAATTGCGAGAAAGCCGCGACGCGCGTAAACGCGATAGGTGAGTCGATAAGAAACGTTTAACTACGCTATCACAGCTCGAATTGTATGATGCAACAACAAACTATTAAGATATCTTTCGGATATCTTGCGTCCGCGTCTGAAAAATTCGACTCCGAAAGTTTCTTTTACGGTGGCAGGTGGAACTCGGGACCAGTCGTTCATCGGCCCTCGTTTTATGCTAATGACTAAAACGATGCATCCGCAGTTGTTTCTCAAGATTCCTAAGTCAGCCATATGTTTAGCCAGTTGTTTGAATAATTCTCGTATAATAGACCAATTTTCAAAGTTTCTTGCATTTCGATCGCGAAGAGTCGAAAGAAGTATCTCGGGTTATGCATAATTGAAAATTCGACTCCGCTGGCGGCTCGGAGAATTTATTTAAAAATGTTTGCGCTTCAAAATTTTCGTTCGCATCAACGTGTAAACGTAGTAACGCCATTTGGAATATCGCGCGACTTATATGACCGAACAGGACGAGGAGAATGAGGTATGCGGAGACTGAACGCGCGCGGGAATATTGCAAAAAGGAAGCCGAGGGGGTTGGCGCGGTGAGGCGCAGGGCGAGAGACTCAAAGACTTCGGACGAGTGAGCTCGTCGTCGTCGTCGTAGTCGGGGATATCCGAACGAGTCGGCGCTTTTGGCGAAGAGGCACCCCGTGGCGCGCGACATGCCCATCCTGACCGCCATTTAGCGTGAACCTGTCTGCGAGCCACTAGAAACAACAGCCATCGGCAGCAACAACAACCCGACTCGACGCTTCTTCTTCGCGGATATCGTTGTAGAGCGATCGAAGCTATACTTCGGAGCTCTTCTTAACGAACAATTTTTTTTTTTAATAATTAATTCGAATTATGGATTTGATCAGATTCTACGTTTTTTTTTTTTTTTTTTTTTTTTTTAATACGAGGAAATTATGAGATTTAATTTGTAGTTCAGTTAGACGATTGTGGCGATGGCGTTCCCGGAGACGGTGTAATGTAGACGAATATAAGAACCAAGATGACGATGATGAGATGGATTTTTTAGAGCGCAATATCAGCTATATTTCCCGAAAACTGCTATACGCGATTTTGGTGATGATGCTGCGAGAAGGTGGTCCACCTTTCGTCTTTGAATCAGTCCTCGAACGGCGAAGAGGGACGTGAGATGTATGTATATATATATGTAGGGATGAATGTGTATGTGGGATATGTATCTCTCTTTTTCGTGGTGTGGTATCTCCTCCTCGAGACCAGCCTCAGCCTTAGAGAGTTATGTTACGGTCAGCCATAAACGAAATGAGAAAACTGTCCAAGCCCCGCCGCCGCAGTTGAAAAATCTCCGCGGAATACAAATGTTCGCTTGATTTCTGTCTCGTGTGCGTTTCGACAACGTATACATATATATACGAATCCTACTATCCATAACCATACTACGGTATAAGACACTCTTTGGTAAAGAAAAATTTGCAAAAATGCGTTCGATAAAAATGTATGTCGACGCAATAAAAAATAAAAAGTTTCTCTCTAAACGCCAGATCGCCGCGGCGATAAAAAAAAAGTGTATATTGTAATATTGTTAACGAAATTACCAATCCGAAAATAATTCACCGTTTGATATCTCACTCCGGATTCACTACGATTAACAAAAAAATTCGAAAAAAAAAAAAATTTTCGTAATGACTAATTGTCGCGTTAGATTTGTGGCCATTTGATTCGTGTTCGGCCCGTAGAAAGACGTGAAAATATATAGAACATAAATTATTTTTGCGTATTTATTTTAACAAAAAAAAACGTGAAAAAATGTAAATTTCTTTAACTCTTTCATTTTGACGATAAAATTAGACTACGGTAAGCATTCGTTATGATTTTTTGTCGTTTTCAATACCTCTGTCAAGAACCCTATCTTCGGAATTTTCCCCCCAAAAAAAAACGATACATATCCAAATTTTTTGTAATTTGATAGAAAGGCATAAATATTACTGATTAACGATGATAAAAAAAATCACTATTTTTCCCAAAATGATTAAAAAAAAATTATTCTCTATTTTCGAGTCTATATTCATCGTACTGTTTTTCGCTGATCGAAAATCTGCCGAATACTTAACTCCTAGATAAATATTCGATCCGTCGACCAGCGGCATAAAGGGTAAAAAAAAATTGTTCGATTACCATCTTCGAAACATTTATTGAAGCGCTGAAAGAACTCTGAGGCAAGTAGTGTCAATCAAAAACATCACTCTTTTGAAGTGGAATCACATAAGAAGTTTGATTTTGGCTGATCTGTCGTCAGGATCGAGTCCAAGGACGATGATATGTGCCCTGTGTCTCTGATGTCCACTAAGCGGTCAGTATATATATGTTGTAAGTATACCCCGTTCGCATCGAGCACAAAGCGAAAGCAAAAGCAACAGCAGCTCGGCGACGACACTTGCCGAGAGGAGCGGCGAGCTGGTGAACAGACACGATACATGGAAGCCTACACGAGAGGCCGATTCGGAATTAGATGTTATCTTTGATGAGCCTTCTCTTTATTCCTTCTCCCTACTCTTTCCTCGTCTTCTTCTTCTTCTTCGTTCTCGAATCTGTTCGCGTACGGATTCTGCGGCTCGCTCGTTCGATCCTCGTTCAGCATTTGCCCATTGGCTGGAACTCGACAAGGAGAAAGAAGAGAAACGGTGAACGAGGGAACGAGAACGAGAGTTGGAAGAAGAAGAAGAAGAAAACTGTTCCTGGTCTCCAGTGGAAGAGTAAGAGAGAGAAAAGGGGAAGAAAAAGGGCCCAAAGAGAACAGCCCACTCTCCTCTAGTCGGCTCGGACGCTCGCGCCAAGATACGAATCTACTTGGCGCCACCGTAAGGCCCCGCCGCTGTCAGCCTGAGGACCTCGTAAGTCCTAGTCGCCCTAAGGCCCTAATACCAAAGCGAAACGGGCCAAACGACCGTACGAAAGAGAAAGAAATGCTTTTCGTTTGGGAACTCTTTAAACGCGGTTTAAGCGTAACCGATACCTTGACGGGGGGTCACCGTTTTCTTACTCTTTTCTCTCTCTAACTCTCTGCAAGGATCGGGCTAAATTTCTACACGAATGCGACTGCTGTGACGAGACCACGGAAAACCCTCGTGTCCAAACGATTATGGAATACATAGTTTCGATTTGTTATTTATTAGGGGAGTCACTCCAGCAAAAGAGGCCGGTCTTCGGCGACCGTGAAGAATTATCATTATCATTTTTTTTCTTTTTTCGGGAGCCATTGAAAAATCTGAAGGTGAAATAGTTACAAACGGCTGAATTATTATAGACGAACGGTCCATGCTGAAGATCTGCTCATTTTTTAAAAAGATAAAATTAACGATATTCGTACGCGAAGAATCGGAAGATGACACGGATAAAGATGGATTACAGCGTTTATCTGTTTAGTGAACTCTTCTTAGCTGAGAAATAATAACAACTAAACTCCGAGGGGGTCTCGAGTCCGGCGATAATCTTTGTCGTATCCGCTGGGGTTACGGTGAAAGAAGAAGATCATCGTATAATTGCGGGAAACATTGCGACAATGGGCTTTACGGTCGGCGTCTATAGGGTGTATTAGTAGGGAAATAAAAGAGATTAGAAATGGAGAACGGTCGCGCGCGTCCAGCAGCAATTCGAGGAGTTTTCTCACAGCGACAACAATGTCCGAACGGTTGAGAAACTTGTGGCTCTTGGTTTCCGTACTGTTTGCCGAAAACGAAAATCTTTAGGATAATCCAAGAGTTTTCCTCGTGACTACTGATGCAATTCCCGCGTAAGTTTATTACGAGACCTGAAACGGATACGTCGGGGAAACGAAAGGATCCTACGGGGCCCCTGCGCTCTCAACTGAAAGGGAATTATCACTGCAATGCCAAAACAGCAGCAGTCTAACGACGGATCCGCTTGACGGCTGTCGGACGCCAGAGGCGCCCGCACAATGGGGCCTCACAGTTCGAGGCGCTCGCGCACTCGATGTACACCTTAATGATGAGACTTGATACCTCCGATAACTATTATTTTCATTTTTTTTTTTGTAAAAAGTATATATTTTTTATTTCAACGGAATATAATACGACCAATCAACTATTACGAAAAACTAACGAAAAATTAAAGAACGTATAACGTACTATACGTTCTCACATTCTTCTGGTTTATTTTTAATCGGCTTTGAACGATTTATCTTTCACTGTGCGGAATATCAATTGTTTTGAAAATAGGTAATTTAATTACAGCGCTCGTCTTATGCTTCGACACGCCAAAAGTTGCCAATTGTCTATTCGTGTAACAAACGACAGAGAGCCAAAAGATCGAAGAACGATTGCGCACGATTTTCGTCGCATCGTCATCATCGAGACCAATCACGGCGCGAATAATCCGACAACAATATAATTCTCGAAGTGTCAATAGCCAAATAGCCAATAACTCGAAAGTCGATATATCACGTGACTCACCAACTTTTTAAGAGGGCGACGATGACCTCTATAATACTTTGGAAATAGAAATGCCCACTCCGTGTAAAGCCAAATTTTTTTAGAATATTTGAGACCCCGAAAATCGTTTGGGATTGGTATTTAGGAAAATCCAACAACTTTTGCACCCCTCACGTGGACATAAAATGATTTAATTTCTAATTTTTAATAATCTAAGTCTGTTAATAGCCTCAGTGCTGTATTATTGTTCAATTTCAGTGGAACACAAATTTTACCGGAAGTGAACCATTTTTACTCCGAAGATGATACAAGTTTGGAACGCAACGGTTTTTTGCTTATCTAACGATAGTAACTCGATTTGAATCAATTTCCGTATGCAGTGACTTTCCGGTAGAAAACGACTCTAAAGTCTCGAAGTTTCGATAGTTTTCAAGAGTAATCGAGATATATTGTCGCAAACCAACTTTTTAAGGGTGGAATACGGATATCACGCGCGCAAGCGCAGGTTTGCTGGCGCCGCAGCGCCACTCTCGACCAATCACGGCACTAATAAACGGACAACAATTGACTTCGATCAAAAAGTCGCAATTCGATAATTTCGAGATATTATTGCAATATGGTGGCACCCCGCGAACTTTTTAAGAGAGCAAACAGATTTACTCTTTGAAAAAAAAAAAAGCTATGTAAATCTTTTTTTTAACAAAACACAATGCGCCCGATAAACTATTTAAACGTTTAACTAAGTAAACTGTACTTTACTTCTTCTTCTTTACAATGAGTCACCTTCGAGAAGCTTCTTTAACTGTGCAAAGCAGCAATAGTTTTGAAAATATAGAATTTTATTTTATTCAAAAAAATCACGATAATTCTCTTTCATTCGAATTTCCTCTACGATCAAAGAAAAAAAAATATAAAAAATTTCAGAGAATGGTGTCTCGTTAATTCGAGATATTTACCCAGTAACCGCCGATATCGTAAAGAAATCAACGTTATCGCGAAAATTGCACGCGGAGTTGCGAAAAAAAAAAGATTTAAAAAAAAGGGGAGAAGAGGTTCGGCGCCGGTATAACGACATTCGCCGATCCGCCCAGTCTACGTAGCATGACGTTGTAAATATTTGCTGTCATCGATGGTGCTTTCCTCGGGATCGTCGGGTGAGGATCTCGGAGCGAGGCGAGCCGTTTATCCCCACCTTAATAAGGGTGCACCCCTTAAAGAGCCGTAGGTCACTTCGCTCAACGTGAACCAAAGGACCGAATATATATATATATATGTATAGATTCCCCAATCCCCATAGACCACTACTATCCCGTCCTCTTAATTTTCGTGGACTCCCGGTGTCTTTAGTTGCGAAGAGAAACCGTGTCACCTGAGCCTAGTATCGGACACTGATGGTGCGGATAGCGGCGCTTTGTGCGTCGTCTCATTTCACCGACGCGGCGGCTGTAGTAGTCCCCGGAAAGGTCCCAAAAACAATGACGAAGAGGACAGGTCACGTTTGCCTCTTGTAATTCTCTCTGAAAATCTAGCGAGCCACAGGGCGACAGCTTATACACGGATCTCGAGACGTCGGGCCGTTACCGTTGATTTCGACGAGCATCGAGAAACAAAGATCGATCAGTTTGCATTATCTTCATCCGCTCCGTGAGCACAATCGTGATATGCTAAATTATTCTTCCTTTCGCCTCTCGAATGTACCCGTTGAACGAACACTAATAAGTGTTCGTTATTTTTTTCAAAAGAAAATATAAAAAAAAAAAAAATTGAATGAACAATAACTCCGCGAGGGCGCGTTGCACGCAGTCATTATCTAATCATTGCTTCGTTATACCCACGTGCTTACGAGTGCTGCTGATTGAATCAATCGCGAAGAACGCGGTCATCGTATCTGCACTCGGTTCCGGTTAAAACGTCTCTCTTCGACGATCTCGCCGTTAATGTATAAAGAAACTCGTCGATTTAATCTTTTAAGTATACTATACACTGTGCTGCGTAGAAGTGTGCGTATAGGAAGACGAGACGCGCGCATGTCGGTGGCGAAGAGTAACGACGAGCAGTATGACGAGCTGAAGATTGTCAATGGTACGTCATAACGAGGAGACGCAGCATGCCGCCTCCTCCTCTTCGTCAGGCCGGGTTACCATTACATCGATGCTTTATGGTACGCTGCAGACCCGCAGAAAGAGAACGGGACGCGTACAGCAAGGAAAATACATGGGCGACGGAGTCTTTGTCTCGGAAGCTATAATTAAAAGTCGAACGGTCCGGCTGCTGGACCGTCGTCCTTGTGGAAAACGCCTGGACCGAGAAGTGGATCCAAAGGGTCCTCTACACGAGAAAAAAAAAGAAACCGAGAGAGGTAGTAAAGATCCCGTGCGGATGATAGAAACTACGCGCGAGAGACGACAGCGGTAGATCCTATCTCTCGTTTACACCCATCGGCTGCCACCTCGCTCCAGCCTTCGTCATCCATCTAATTTACCTTTCTTCGTGAAGCTACACTCTTCTAACCATATACGCGGGGAGACTCTCGTACAAAGCACAATACAGACGAGATTTTTCGACCCTTTGGATATCTAACGGACCGAAGCCACGGGCCCCCGTGTCGCGCATATTATAAGCGTAAATATCCGAAAAAAGATCGCGAGCTCTACCGACGTTGTGGAAAAACTCGAAAAAAAAAAATATATATATATATATACATATAGAAAAATAATTCTTTTCTCCTTGACTATCCGCCGAAAAATTTATCGGTTTCTCGTTGCATCTCTGGAACGTTTGCCTACCAGCGGAAATATCGGGGAAAAAGAAAAATTTCAACCGAAACACTTTTTATTCGGTAGCTTGGCGCATTCTCGTTTTACTTTCGCGAGATAAATAGAAAAACGAGACTGAGAGAAAAGGTCGAGCGAAGGGCGAATAACCGGCAGCAGCTGCATTCACAATCGTATTATAATACTTCGAGAGTATATGTACGTACTTACGGTACCGTACGGAGAGTATCGCGCCGGTTGTATACAATTATTTACTATCGAAGATAGATTATCGCGGCTCGTAACATGGACGCTGCAGAAAACACAAAACCAACCCGGTCGCCTTTAACCAATGGCGTTATACGTACTCCCGAGTATTATGTACAGGAGACACTGTCTCCTGTTGAGTCCCGACCGAGGATCACGAATGTAAATGTGTTCTGTATAAAACGCTATACTGCCGTATAATACTTATATATATATACGTATAAAAGTCTCTCGGAGTAAAGGAGCGGAGGCTATGCGCGAGTGTAGCCGGGCGTTTACGTAAATCTTTCGTGTATGTAACTCATCTGCCGAGGAAGCCCAGTTATACGCCACCGAGTTGTTTATGCTTTCCTGTGCCGCGTGCAGCGGCTTTCTGAAATATGCAAATCACGAAATTCGCATAATGGTATTATCGCGATAGGAGGACGCGCGAGAGAAGGAGAGAGAGATAAACAAACGTAGCGGAGCTTCGAAGCAATATAGCAGCAACTGAAACGGCAGACGAGCGACTACTACACGACGATGCCGACACCGCTTTGTACATCTCCCAGACGGATAACGTACGCATTGTGCATATTATTTTGTGTACCAATGTGTATATATATATATGTATATGTATACGCCGAAGATTTTCCTGCAATCTCTATACAGGCAATAGATTTTTTTAGTTCTTTTACACGATGAAAATTGCATAAATCAGAGCAATACGATTCGACGTGAATTACGATTGCAGATTACGAAATATTAACTATTGTTCCCCATACTTAAGGATACAATTATAAGAACGTTCGCGGAAAAAAAAAATTTTTTAGATTAACTACATCGTGATTTTCGTTCGTTCGAACGATCTTTTGATTGGTACAACTAAATAATATACTAAAAAAAGTCTGTGATTTTGGGAAATACTCTTAAAATAAAAAAAAAAAATTTTAATTACCAAAATGTTCGTTATATCGAAAAAGTTGTTTGAAACTTCAACATACATGTTTTTGAAATGTATTACACGATTTATGCACACAATCTTTCAATACCCGTATCGGAAGTAATTTTTTTGCAGCAAAAATATGTTTTCCGTAACCAAAATTTGTGTCGTACCGACGAAAATTTATTTGAACGAAAATAAGCGACAGTTCGCTGACCGATTTTTTTTTTTTTTTTCAAATTTTATTTGATGCAACGAGAATGTTTATTGTAATAATGTCGTCGATATGAAGAAAAAATGTTTTCAGAACGTATCTATAGTTACAAGCTATAAAAAATGTGTTTCTTTACTCTCGAGACAAGATAAGGGATGTAGCTATGCGAAGGGATGAAATTTACTGCAGGGAAGTAAATACACTCGGTATAGTAATGAGGTTGCAAGAGAGAAGCGTGTTACCTCGAGGGAATATGTTTGCCGTGTCTAATTCCATAGTTTACCGCAGGCTTCGATCATTGGCCCTTTAATGAAAGGGGGATGGTTTGCTTTGCGGTACTAGCAGTAGTAATCAATCGGTTTTAGGGCTTCGCACGCATGGTAACTAACGAAGCGTTGCCCCGCGAACTCATCGGAGGATTGTGCGTACGAACTTCACGGATTCCGAACTCAAACACTCGATGAATGTCTACATAAATTCCGAGAGACTGCTATGATTTTTTTTATCAACGTCTCGATAATGAGCGAATAAATATATATAACACCGAAAATACGCTATATACACATTATTCGTTAATATTTAACGCAGAGAATACGTGACTTAGCAAAGATTTTTTTACAACTAAATCGGAAAATATATTATGTTCACCGAGAAAAAAATCGGTAAAGTCGCGTAAATCGGCACTTCCGGAAAGCGAAACAAATAATCGGTTAATTGAAAACAATACTTGTCATAAGGAAAGAAATAGTCAATTTAAGGAACAGTTAGTATAATTAACGATTCCTTTTTTTTAATGAACAAAATACTCGTTTCGGCACTCGTAAGCGTCAAATTAATCGTTTAAACGCATTTTTTTCTCATTGTTCAACGATATATGTTGAAAATTAATTGATTAAACGGATTTTTTTCTTTTCATTCAACGAGATATGTTGAAAATTATTCGTCAATATTTGATACGGTAAATTCAATACAATCGATGAATACATTATTTAGGAAGATATTAGAAAATATTTGCGATTGGTTAAAGGGTAAACAGTTCATTGATTCTATATTTGGGCCAATAAATGAATATCGGTAAAAATCGATGTTTAATCGGAACCAAAGTTGAATTTTTTCTCCATCTTTTTTTACGTAATGGACCGTACGCTGATAGGTCTGTGAATACTGCAAGTAAAATTAATGTTTTTTTTTTTATCAATTATCGAGTAAATGTAATACGATATTTATTCATTGATGGATGTTGACTCGTTGGTATATGTATTCTACGTAATTCAACCGTTTATGGGTCGTATAAATAATAGAAGTCCATCAATGCGACAAGGTTTCCGTAGTTATTTAAAAAAAAAAAAAACGTAATTTTTTCAAACCTCTGTTGTTACGAATATATTAGAAATTCAACCCGTTAAATCGCATGGTGCACCGAAAAAAAAAAGTTCGACACATCACCCTGAATATTTTTTTTTCTTGCTGTTCCTTACAATTTCGCGTGTAGCGCGCATAGTAACTAATTAAAAAATTAGAATTTGCTTAAGAGGCAAACAGTATATCAGAGATGCCGGTGAGGGAGTATCTGCATTTTGCGTTTGTAAAACTCTAAACCCGGCGAACGTTCTACACACGCGCGCGCGCGAACGCGTCCGCCCGGTTTATTATCATTTTATTCAGATGCGCTTTGCCCGTGAGTCGTGTTACGCCGAGAATTCTACCGCCCCTCCATTTGCCTCCTACCGATTCTCTCAACGGCAACTACCGTCTCTCTCTCTCGACCACCTTACTTTTCCCGTTGTTCAGCTCTCTTTCTCCACATCTCATCCCCCATAGTTAGAACACAGCCTCCGCAGACTACGGAGCACGTTAAATTTAAGGTTTCCGTCGACATGCCGGTGCTATAAATTTCCACATTACGCGCTTCTCTATTTCTTCGCTCTCTTTCGACTCTGTCCCCTTTTTTTTCCTTTTCATGCGAAAAAAAAAAAAAAAACATTCTGCTCCGAACGCGTCCGCGTTTCGCGAGACTCCTAATCAGTGTCTAAGAGAGCTAATTAATGATTGTTAACAAAAACAAACAGTGTAATGCAGAGAATATCAGATTCTATAGTTCAACGATAAACCGCTACGGTATTAACTCCATAATCTGTTGCATCGATTACTACTTTAAACCCAAATGCAAAATTTCGCGTAATAAATACGAAACAACGCGTGTAAACGCTGCGAATACCTGCAACCCTTAAATCGTGATATAGCGCGCCATCTATCGGTTTCACGAAGAACCCGCTGCGCGTTCCCTCGCAACCCATATAACGGGTGTCTCGTAACTGAAAAAAATATTCTTCTCCTCCCTCCGATGGTATTATCGTCCTCTCGCTAACACGCGCTAACGAACTTCGGGTAAATAAAAAATTCTCAAAAATTTGTGATACGTGATAAAACAATTTATTCATCCGCCTCTCTCTCGCTCTCTCTCGTTTCTCGTGCGTTAGTGGAATGTTAAAACAAAACGCCGCCTCTCTCTTATATATATTGCTTTTAAAAATTGCGTTAAAGTTCATAATAGAATTTGAATTCAAAAGCTAAACGCATACTAAAGGTATCAAATGCTACGTCTGAGATTCTTTGTGATACATCCTTTAGAATTGAACGTAATACTGCGCACACTCGAGCGATCAACGTCAATTGTTTTCGTTTTTTTTTTTTTTTTTTGTGTTTTTTTTTTTTTTTTCATTTATTTTTTAATACTGCCAGGTTTCGGGACAGTCTTCGAATGGAAGTAATGCAAATTCATCGCGTATCGAAGACTGTCGCCGAGAAACGCTGTAATCATCGATGTAAAATACCTCTCATTATAAGCGCATCAACGAATTCGAAATTCTCTATGAATCATCGATTGAACGGTTAATGGCGTGTTATTTTCTACTTTATAATATATATATGTATATATATTATATATATTCATAATATATAGTATATACACGTATATATATGTATATATATGAGTATCTTACAATATATTAAACTTATAGTAGAATTTTATTACAATCGTTCAATATAATTCATCATCATCTAGACAATTTCAAAACACTTTCTATCACAGACAATTAACGTTTATGCATTTCTGGGTAACGATATTGAAGATGTATCAACGATTAATCAAAATATATATATGTATATGTCAGATCGTTGATACGATTTTCAATACAATGGCCAATATATAGTCATTTTCTCGTGGACAGACGCAACCGATTCAGTATTGGTGTAATAAATAAACGCGTAAGTACATCTCCATTGAAAAAAAAAAAAAAAAAAAAAATGTTACGATTTTCAGCAACGATAATGAAACTATCGAAACACACCACTCGAAAAATTTGTGTTTGCAACGTGTACAGATCTCCGATAAACAATATCAATCAATTAATAATAGATATATATAAAACGCACGCCGGATGGACGATGTTTCGACGATTAGTTTACAATAATAAGCGTAACGTTAAATATATATAAAATTACGACGAAAAGGGATGCGACGCTTTGCGTCGCGACAGTATCTTCAAACGACGATAACACGAGCGAAGTTTATATTGACGAATGTTTGTTTTTTGATAGTTAACGAATCTCGTGATTCTGTACAATTCTATGTACAAGTTGAAGGTACCAACGAAGGTCCGTTTCTATCGTAAGATGAGTCTTCGGAATAACATTGTAAGACTACGTTAGACCGCGAGAAGGAACGATAATTAATACTCGATGAAAGAATTAGGCCTGTTGATTAAAATTCGATGATAAACAATTAATACGACGATAATATCTCTCGCGGTACCTGTACACGATTACGTTGCTAATTCATCAAATTGCGTACTAATTTACATATTCATTGCGAGTGAAAGTATTACTTTGTAAAAAAAAAAACAAAAATATGAAAAAAAAAGTTACAAAAAGATTTCCTAAACATTACGTTGTGCAAATAGCTCGCGTTTAAAAAATCGCGACAGGAGCGTTTGCAATTTAATTAAAAAATTTAGGATGGAATGTTTCTTCGTTAATAGATTGTTTCACTCGGACAATGTTCGCGACACGGCAAGATATACTTTTAGGAATGCATTTGGTTGATCGGCAAGGAATATAGCATTAATACAATCCGCAATCTCTAAATCTTCGTCAAGTGCAACAATATAATACATGCGATCTAATACGAGGATCTTAAGGACGCTAAACCGAAAGTTGATTGAAAAAAAAAAAAAAATAGAAATATTAGTATTTGAGATTAAGGAAATATGGCTCTACGTTATTGGATCGACGGGTCTCCGAGACCTTAAAACCTCTCGTCGATCTAAATTTATACGAACTTGTAAAGTTCTTACATTTTTGTTTTCTTGTAAAAAGCCTGAGCAGTAAATTTTTTACGGTTTCAGTACAATTATTGCATCAGTCCCTTCGGTCCCTCCATGTTTTTTGTTTTTTTTTTTTTCTTGTATACCGCTTATTTGTATAAATATATCGAATCTTAGATGGTTAGTTATAGTGACGTGCATCGAAGCACCTTTCGTATATATAACTATAAATTATAATGCGGTACTCTCGATAGGCGATGCACCGCGATTCGGTGTTCGACATTTGTCCGACGTACGGCAGATCTCTCGGGTCTCATTTTCCAGTCTCATTTTTCCCAAATCGATGTCGGCAAAGAAATCGCTTCTCATAGTTCCAACAGCGCTGTCGGAACCGAAGCTATCCTGTCTACACAAGTCGAGGCCTTTGTAACACGACGTATAATCCGCAATAGAATTAGGCGACAGCCTAAAACTGCTTGCGTAAGCTCGTTGCGCATTGTTCTCATGGCACGCAGGTATTTCCGATGATTGGCTACCGTCCCGATACTCGCTACTGTACGCGAAGTCATCATTTTTTCCGGTGGCACTTATGTGAGGTTCGATAGAGGCAAAGTCTCTGTTAAACCTCTCCAAATCGTCTTTTTTCAGTGTACTTTCATTCGAGCAAAAACTATCGGTATGATAAAGATCTGTTTTCTTCAAGGTGCTGGAATTCGAGGCGAAGCTATCTTGTCTACCGAGATCATTGGTATCCCTATTGCGTTCGGCGGGCGGACTTTTGTCGAGTAGTTGTTGATTGTTACGTTTTTTCTTTGTTAAAGTATCGGAAGCCGCGAGACTCGTATGCCTCGACAATATAGCGCCAACGCTGGACGCTACGCTTCCCTGTCTCGATAGATCGTTGGATTTTAGATCCTTTAGGATCTCTCGATTGTACGGAGGTCTCGATTTGTCCGATTCCGGGGATATCTTATCGGACGTCGAACTGCATTGTCGCGAAAAGGCATTCTTCGTTTGTTCTTTCGTCGGTGATATCTTCATTCTTCGCAAATACGAACCGGTGGAATACTTGGCGTTGTCAACCGGACTCTTCTTCGTTTCGCTGTTATTCACATTTAAACTGTGCTGTCGTACCAGCGACTTGTTACCTCTGTCCAATGAATTCTTCAGTTTGCTTATCTGTTTTATATAGGAACCTACCAAACCTGCGGTATCCGGTGATATCCACGATTTGTCCGGTTTTATTTGTGCACCGATTGTGCCGCGAGAATTTTCCACGATCGTTTCCTTTGCTCCGTCAGACTTTTTACAATTGGTCGACGTGTTTACTCTGTACATATAATTATTGTCGACTTTCTTCGGCTCGGCAGGTGTTTCGAAGGTTCCATCGACGTTCGCATTGCCGACGTATTTGATTTTCTCGACGAATGGTAATTTCGCGTCGATAGGGGACTTTATTCGCTGAACGCTCGGTCGTCCGGTCAACGGAGTCTCCATACTGGCGTTGCAGCGATTTCCATCACGTAATTCTTCGCCGGGTGAATCTCTGGGTTTGTTTTGTCGCAAATATCTCCCGCTGAAGCCACTGATATCCGGTGAGATTATGATACCCGGTTTTTCTACATCGATCACCGTTTCGTTTGAACGCGAATTTTGCCTCGAGAATCGACCTGAGCCAATCGCAGCGGTATCGTTCTGCTTGCTGTTCTGTCGGGAATATCTTCCGCGAGCGTTTGGCGCTTCTGGAACTTTGAATTCATTGCTCTCTTTGATACTCGGCTCGCGTTCCAGCGTACTGTCTTCGCAACAATTCGCTCGTTTCTTCTCTTGATGCACGAGACCTTCTCGAATGGGTTTTAGTTGGGGTCCGAGCGTTTCCGGCGTCGTGGACTCGCTGCTACTCGGACTCGGACCGGTGTAATGCCTTATGTCGGAATCGAGATCCGGTGGAAGGGGCGCCCCTACCGATAAATGCATCGCTAGACCCTCGAGCCAAACTTCCATAACTTCGAATGGCGGCCTTTTGTCGGGATTCAAGTCGCAGCAGAGAAAAGCAATCATATAAAACGTTTCCGGACAATTGACGCAAAATTTTTCTCGAAATACTTTTTGATTCAATCCGAAGTCTGACGATCTTGGTAAATAGTCAGGATCGGCTTGAACTCTACCGATTATCTCGCAAACGACGATCCCAAAACTAAATATATCGACTTTCTCGTCGTACTTGTTACCTTTCATCATCTCCGGCGCCATCCAATAAGGATTTCCCACTACCGTGTAACGCTTCTTTCGCTCTTTCTTTGAACATCGCACTTCGCCATCCGCGTGTTTACTATACTTTCGCTTATCCGGTGAATTGCCGTTCTGTATTATCCTCGCCAATCCAAAGTCCGCTACCACAACAGTTTTATCCTCGCGCACAAGACAATTGTGAGAATTCAGGTCCCTGTGTATTATGTTCATTGAGTGAAGATAAGCCATTCCGGCGGCGATGTCTTTCGCGAATGATGTACGTTGCTCCCACGGCAATGGCTCGTTACCATCGTGAAGCAAACCTCGCAATGTACCGCCGGATATATACTCAGTGACGAGATGAAGCTTTTTTTCTTTGTAAAGCACACCGATGAACCGCAAAACGTTGTTGTGATGAAGCGAACGAAGAACGGCAACCTATACGGGCGATACGATAAAACTATATTCTACGCAATTTTTTTTTTCTTTATGCTTTACGCTCTAATAATTTATGTAACTTGATAAAAAAAAGAAAATTAACTTTGACACTGGAAAACCCTTTTTTGTACTCTTCCTGTGCAATTAATTTCTTTTTTTACATGATTTTTCGTGTTTATTGTGATTTAGTGAGTAAAAGTCTCACCTCTTTGAGGAAATTCTTCTGGGCGTCTTCATCGACCCTGTATAACTCTTTCAATACCATAACTTCGTTAGTGTCCCGATGCGTCACTTTGTAAACCTGTCCGAAGAAGCCCTTCCCCAAAAGTTCCCCCTTTACGAGATCACTGGCGCGGAATATTCGCTGATTCTTCGGCTCGACGCGGAAGGACCTTGTGCGGCTGAGATCGCATGTGGAATTCGAGGGCGGCGAGCTTAACGACGAAAAAACAGAAACGTTGTTGAATGAACATCACACCCCATCGGCCGACGAGCTATTCTACGACGGAATAAATCTAATACCCATCCAGTAATCGTGACATCGAACTGCTGCGTTCCTTGTTCGTTGGGTCTCTCGTTCGTCGCAGTTGCCTGCTTCGATTACCGCTGATGTAGCCCTCGTCCCGACGCTTGAAGAGTCTCTCTTTGCTGTCGGGACTCGTTCTCGGGCTAACAGCGGTAGTTAAAACTGCCGAGGGGGCAGTCGGATAATTCGTTCGTCGCGAAAGAGCGTCGGGATCGTGTTCGATCGTCAACTGCACAACCGCGTCGGAGTATCGAATTAAATTTTCGATACTCTCGACTGGCTGATCCTTTACCGGCGTTCCGTTAACTTCGAGAATACGATCGCCTATGTGCAGAGACATGAGATCGCCGGACATGTTCAGCCTGGAAAACATCATCCACTCTTATAATCTAAACGATTTAGGGGATTTTATTTTCATTGGATTCCAGGAAAGGAAAACGCTGGATATGGATGAAGCAAAACACCTAATCTAACGAGAGGAACGACATAACTAAAGAGAAACTATAGTATAAAAAAACGTGTGAACCTATACGCCGTCGGAACAATGCGGAAAAAAATACAATCGTGACGACACACTACGAAACTGATGAACAGTGAAAGCGTGCGGTTTTTTTTTTACCACTCCAATTTCCTATCGTAACTATGAAATACCAACGTGACATAACTACGTGTGCGAATACGGGATGTCGTGCATACAGATTATCGTTATTTAGTATACCTATGATTAGAGAATCGGCAGCAAAGCCTAAACAGAACCTCCATCACGGAGGACATCAGCTTATTGATTTTTCCACGAACATTTCTCATTAACCTGCGATTATCAATCCATTCGTGAGTCATTAACGACCTTCGTTTCGAAAAACGAAACGACTACCCTTAAATACCCAATTATCGTATTATCGATTTATCGCATACTGCACGAACGTTAGGCAACAACAATAGTTAACACGTTGCTCATCCGCAACGTTATCAATGACGGCGCGTATTCGACGAAAAAATTCCTATCGTTTGGTATATTTAAGGGTTTCTCAACGCGGTCATCGATTTTATCGAATTTTTCGATATTTATCGATTATTATCGTTATTAAAGGGATCCAAAGTACTCACTCGGAAATACGGAGAAGCGCGCAACCGCAGTTACGCGGACTCGGCGTCGCATCTACCGTTAGTTTGATATCCCTCGTTTTTTCGGCATTTTTCGCGCTCGGAGGTATCTCGACGAGTCTTATGCTGTGCGGCTTTCGTAAAAACGGATAATTCGCCGTTCTTTTCAGCGGCTGCATCTGACGTTTGTAACAATTGCCGCAATACAGCTTCGATCTCTCGACGAGAGCGTAACTCTCGCCGTCGCCGATGAATGCTCCGCAGGAATTGCAGGCGAAGCATTCGGGATGAAATTTGTGATCGCCGGCCAACATAACTGGTCCCGTAATGACCTGTCCACAACCCTGGCATGCCTCTCCGTAAGCCGCCCAATAATCATCTTTGCAGAACAGCAAGCCATCCTTCTCAAAGTACCAAGACGAGAGAGCTGCATCGCAAGCCGAACACCTAAAATAACGATATATGAGTGTTAAAGTAATTTAAAGATTTTTTTATTGCGAACATAATTTTTGCCAAATCACGAAAAACGTAGAATATTTACTGGAAGCAGTCGATGTGCCATTCTTGGCTGAGCGCTTGAATAAATTCATCCTCCTCTATGGCATTGAGACACCCAGCGCATATGAGAGGTCCTCCGGCTTCGTCACCGCCAGGATCTAAAAATACCAGAAAAGAAAACAGCGGTTAACGTAAACAAGAAAAATTCGATTTGCGGACCACTTGGAAATCTCGTTATACATCCAGACGGGCTGATACCGGGAAACCATTAATATTTGTGCAGAACGCACAAATGATTCACAGGAAACAACAAACCTATCATATTATTATATTCGTAAACAGGGAAGCGTCAATCTCGCGTATCGTATACGAAGCGTTGAATGAATAAAATCGAATCGATCGTCATTCGCGACGCGCGTTAAGAATTCGCGTATGTATTCGTAATGTTGGGGAAACATTAAATTCGAGAGGATAATCGTGTATATCTCGTTTCGCGAAGTCTGTAAGGCGAGAAACTTGGAAGGACGAGACGCCCACGCGTTACGCGCACGAGACGGTTCTGTAGCGAAAAAAAAACGTTAGGCGTCAGTGTTATCACCCAATGGAGTCTCCTTCGAGGCACACAAAGCTGATCGAATATTTGAAAAGAATTTTGTGCGTCGTAATGATTCGTTGACGATACGAGGGGATCGCCGAAGGCCGATTGGGTCAATTAGACAAACGTACCGTTCGTAGAGGCCTCGTCCATCACGGCATTTAGATCGAGAACGGAGATTGACGCACTCCGCCTTGTGTGAGCACGTCGCAGGCAAATCCCATACACCCACGATCAACAGCGAGATCCGACTGACGTTCAACTTTTGGCTTTTCTTATACCCCCACGAAACACTCACGTTTTCACCCGGAGAAAGACAACTCGATAGTTTCTTTTAGTTACTCGATGTACCGCGAAGCGTCGTCACGTCCCGCGAACCTCCCACGCGAGACGAAACACGATAGTAGTAGAAACTGAACAATACTTGTCAGACGGGAGTTGACGTACTCAAAAGTCACTCCGCAAACGTCAACAGATAACTCCGACTAATTGTTGAATTGTTGCAAAAAATTTTTTAAATAAAAGAAGAAAGACTCGACATTGACTCAGTTTATCGGAGTTCGAGGTTAATTGTGTGCAATTATGAGTGCGAATACCGACAAGAGCGGAAACTCCGCTCTGGTCCGTAGAGTCAACAAGTTGCTCGAGTCGAGGCCGGAAAATGACAAGGTAATTAAAATTTCGTGTAACTATTAATTAAATAGTTAAAATAAAATTAATCAAACAAATGTGATGACTTTTGCAGGAAACGTTGGAAGCCCTCAAAGAATTGTCAAACTTCTTTACCGACAATACGCTCAACTCGAGACGTAATCTCAGAAGCAAAATAGAGAAGCGAAGTTTGACGATAAATGAGAATTTTCTATCCGCATTCAGAGAAGTTAAATCTACGCTGGACGACATACACTCCGAGGTGTTGGCTATGAACAGTTCTATACAATCGATGACCAATAGATTGCAAACTACGAAAACGCAAACTCTCAGTCTTATCGATAGAACTACGAAACTCCAAAACGAAAGGTAAAATCTACGATACTCTCTATAAAATATTATTCAGAGGCAGAATTCTGTGAATTTTCTAAAACCCATTTGATTATTCCAGTAAAAAGTTATCTATGCAGCAAGAAGTAGCAAAGGCATTTATCCAGAGCTTTGAACTCACGAGATCAGAAATTGCCATACTTCACGGTTCAACCAGAGAGGAACCCATAGCGGAGGAATTTTTCACTGTTGCAAACAAGTTGCAAACAATTCACGCCAGTTGCAGAATCTTAATGCAGTCGGGATATCAGACGTTGGCTTTGGACGTTATGCAGCGAATGACTCTTCTTCAGGAAGCGGCGCTGGAGCGTTTGTATCGTTGGACTCAGAGTCAATGTAGACATATTGAAAACGAGCACTTGGTGCCGTTGTTGATAAAAGCTATGAGTAAGCTGCAGGATAGACCAGTATTGTTTAAGTATATCATCGATGAATATTGCACGGCGCGAAGAGCCGTTCTCGTTGGCGCCTTCATCGACGCTTTAACTCTCGGAACGGTGTTCGGTGTAACGCCGAATCCGATCGAAATGCATGCGGACGATCCCACTCGTTACGTCGGCGATATGCTTGCGTGGCTTCATCAAGCAATACCGGTTGAGAAAGAAAATATTCTCACTCTCATGAAGGCTTGCGATAAAACAGGTTCGTTTATCGCGATGCGTAAATCTTTCTTTACACTTGAACTTGAATTTTAATAAAGATTTTGAACGAATCCGTTGCAGATATCACGGATCAAGTGAAACACGCCTTGGGTAACATAACCGAAGGGCTTTGCCATCCGTTGAAATCGCGAATAGAACACATCGTCGCTGAGGAAGCACCGGCGACGGTTCTTTATTCCGTGATGACGCTAATAAGATACTACAGAGCAATAATCGCCGGAGTCGTACCGGATAGCGTGTTGGTAACGACACTCGACGATTTACTTGAATTGAGCGAAAAGAGCTTTTCGTCGAGATTGCAAAGAGAAACTCGTGCCGCACTGGGAGAACGTGCCGAACCCCCGGGCCAAGATCTTGTACCTGCAGCATCAGTTGCGCGACTTTTGTCGCTTCTCAACGATGTTCTCTCCGTCGCGAGTATCGTCAGTGGCGAGGATCGCGAGAAAGATATGCTACGGGTATTTTATAATTTTAAAAATTTTTTCGTAAATCGGTTCATCGGTCACTTATCTCGATGTATTTTGCAGATCGTATCGTGCATTATTGATCCGCTGCTGCAAGAAGTGGACGAAACGGCAACCAGACTACCCTCCGTGGATATGGCAGTCTATCTTCTGAATTGCTTACATCAGATTCAATCGACGCTTTCCCTATACGAGTATATGGATCAGAGATTAGAGAGACTGCAAGCCCAGTCGGACGCGCAGATAGATACTTTAACATCGGAACTCGCGAGTTCGCTTGTCGCGAATTTGAATCTCGGGCCGATCTATACTATTCTGCAGAGTCGAGAGCAAGGTGCCTTATCGTCGATACCGGGAATGGATCCAGTGAGCATCAAAGAATTTACGGTATATATCATTCCGACAGTCTTCGTTTCTACTTCGATCTTTTTTTTTATTCATTAATCATTTAATTTATATATCCAATGTTATTTCAGAATAAAATGGAGGAATTTCTGATAATGACGGAAGCTCTGCTTCTGCCGCAAATAAGTTTACTGCAGAGTAACACGCATCGGGCGATAACACAGAAGCGAGCATTTCAGGTGATCGGAGCGATCTACAAACAGCTGTATGAGGCGTGTCACGATCCTAGAAACTTGTATCAGAATCCCGAGGGTCTGTTCGTTCGAACACCCGACGATCTTATAAATAAGCTAATATCTCAGTGACTCACGAGTCAATGAGACAAACCATTGTATATTATTCGAGAGCCCAGTAAAGTTCTGTTATCGTTAATTCATTCGTCTGTTCATTTATCGCGTCACAGTGAATCAATTGATCGAGAGATCTTCGGACCGTCTCGATAACTCGAATAACGCGCTTCGTGAAGAGCTTTAAAGCTCTTGGGAACGACGATGATTGGCCGGACGCGACGGTAGGCGCGGTCTGAGTGCAAGAATAAATGTTTACCGATTGGTCGAAAATTCGCTTACCGTCAGTCTCGCGTTCGATGCGGTGGAATGCGGTCGTGCGCTGCGTGTGTTTCATCGCGGCTTCTCTCTGACTACGGATCAGTCCCTCCACCCCCTCTCCCCCCTCCCACTTTTCACTCGCACACAAACTCCGTCTTCGTCTATCGTTCTCGAGCTCTCTCAAGAGCGAGGCTCATCAGCTCCACCGAAGACGTTGGTTGGACCAGTTCGGGCTAAAAGGAGTGACTAATTACTCGTTCCGTGCGGGGATTCGGAGTGCCTTAGTGCGTCATGAAGATGCGGCCGGCCTGACCGCTCTCGTTAACGGCCTCGAGTGTGCGCGACCCAAAGGATTATTAATTTGTATATTGAAGAAAGATCATGGACTTGTCGGACCGTTCGTGGACAAAGGACGGATAGAAAGTAACGAAGTTGTGCTGAGGGGAAGTTTTAACCAGCGCGGTGGCCAAGATGGCGGAATCGGGCTATTATCAGGTGAGTCGGAGGGTCTCTAAAAGAGACACACACTCAGGTGTAAACCCATACACTCATTCCCATATTTTTTCCACACCGCCCACACTTTCGTTTTCTCCGCGACGGATCCCAGACGACGATCCGAAACGAACGTCCAGTTATTCTTGTTGACGGCTTAACCGAATGCCTTCGTGTGTGCGACATCCCCTCCCACTCCCTCGCACTATTCTCTCGATTACTCTTGCTTCTTTTTCCGTATATTTTTTCTCTCATCCGTTCTGCCCAGTGTTTGCCTTGCTCTCCCATTTTTCGCTCTGCTCTCGTAACGCGATCTTCTCCTCGATGTACGGTGCCTCGGTAACTATACGAGATTAACGCTCTCGAAGTCGCGTTCTTCTCGGTTACTGTGATGACGGGGGAAGATGAGTTAATTGTGCCTGCAACCGTGTAACGCGGCGCGTTCGCCGAGAACACGAATGGGGCGTGTGGGACGTGTGCTCTCCTTACCGTCTAGACGTTTTCGGTGCACCGTGAAACTCGTATCTGTGACGTACGAACCCGTAAATGTCATACAGCGGATTTTTTACTTTTTTTTTTAACCTGTCTTTAATACGCTCGGATAAGTTTAATACGGAAACAATACGGATTAACCGGACTTCCTCACTATGGTAATTACAATGGTTAAGTGTTTCTATGGGGTTCGCCGTCCATTGTAATTGAAAGACTTATGAATCGAGAGACCCGTATCAAAACCTGTGGACACGCATCGTCGCTCTACCATGGCATTGGGAGCCAAACAAATTTGTTATTGATTTTACGTTTCTATTTTCAGAGCGATTATGCAAGACATCCGGTGCTCAATGAATTGTTTCACAAGTACGGTGTCGTCGGGGGTGAACAGGTACCCCTGCCGGCACGCCTCGACGAATTGCGCGAAAAAATACGCAAAGATATACGAAAAGAGCTAAAGATCAAAGCAGGAGCTGAAAAAATTAGAGAGGCATCGACGGACAGAAAAGTATTGTCTGACGTCGCAATGGTCGTTAAAAAAGCAAATAGCAAACTTAACGAGCTTCAGGCTGAGTTGCAACAGCTGGAGAGCCAAATTATTCTGACACAGGGTCAACCGCAGTCGCCGCAGAGAGATTACTCCAATGGTCAAGGTGAGAGAAACAAAAGAGTCAATTTTTATAAATTTAAAATTTCCGAATTATTTCATTATTTTTTTTTAACGTTGCAGATACGCCTATGTCGCCTATGGGACAGTCGTCCCCAAGTCAGGAAGGCCTTTTCACCGATCTTCGGCTAATGTCGCTGGAGAAGCAGCTAAATATCGAGCTTAAGGTCAAACAGGGAGCGGAAAATATGATCCAAAGCCTGACGAGCGGCCATAGGGACAAAAAACTTCTCCAAGAGGCCCAACAGATGCTCGACGATTCGCGGGCCAAAATCGAGTTCCTAAGAATGCGTATAATGAAAGTACGTCAGGCGCGTCAGCAGCAACACGCCCGCGGCGACGCACCGTTGCCCAACGGCGAAACGACCGGAAACAAAGGTAATTTTATTCGATAAACACTGCGCCATGCGGAGAGAATTAAAAACCGTGTAACGCATCTGTTAACTTTATCTCAGACAAATATGAGCCGAGTTTAGAACTCGCGCTCGAGGAGAGAGTCGAAGAGCTTCGTCATCGATTGAGAATCGAGGCAGCAGTCGTCGAGGGAGCGAAGAACGTCATACGATTGCTGCAAAGTGCCAAAGTAGCCGATAAAAAAGCTCTCACCGAGGCACAAGCGAGTTTATCGGAATCCAGTAGAAAATTGGATTTGCTGAGATTGTCGCTTGACCATCGAAGGCAAGAGTTGCCGGCCGATAGCGCAACAGCGGCGCAATTAAAACGCGAATTGGCGAGCGTGCAATCGGCGAGTCCTGTACCGGTGACTTATACCTCGTTGCAACCGTTCCGTGGACCACTCGAGGGTAGAGCTACGATACCGGTCTCACTGTCGAGATGTGCTGCCGTTACCGGACAACTCGAAGTACGATTGATGGGTTGTCAAGATCTTGCGGAAGAAATTCCCGGACGAACGAGAAGGGATCATCATCCGGCGAGTCCGGATCTGCGCAGCTTTGTCAAAGGTGTTACGGGTCGCAGCTCGAGCAAATCGTACAGTGTGAAAGACGAGACGAGCAGTAAGTACAACCATAATTTTTCGTCAATATTTTGCTAATATTAGTCTGAAAAAAATTACATTAAATTCCTTCTGTTGCAGACGATATTATGGCAGTCATTAAATTGGACAATCAGACGGTAGCGCAAACTAATTGGCGGCTTTGCTCGCAGCAGGCTTGGGATCAGAGGTTCTCGATAGAACTAGATAAGTCGCGAGAGCTCGAGATTGGCATTTATTGGAAAGATTGGCGTTCGTTGTGCGCCGTAAAGTTTTTGCGTCTCGAAGAATTCATCGACGACGTGAGACACGGTATGGCGCTTCAACTGGAGCCGCAAGGTCTCCTTTTCGCCGAAATTAAATTCCTCAATCCAATGATCTCGAGAAAACCGAAACTTCAGCGGCAGAGAAAGATCTTCAAGCAACAAGCGAAGAATTTCCCTCGCGCCAATCAGATGAACATAAACGTCGCGACGTGGGGAAGGCTTCTCAAGAGATCGGCACCGTCGTTGCACAGTACGCGAAGTTCCGAGAGCCCACCGTCCGGTAAATGATTTTTAAACGATTTCTCTTCGTACTTTTTGCCGATTGGCGTTAATTTTTTTCTTCAAACTCCCGTTTTCCCAATAGGATCTCAGATGCAGCTTGCTTTCGATACTTCGATGGAAGATAAAGTCGAAACACCCGGTGAATTACCGGATCCTGAGAAAGGAGGACTCGGCGGAGCTCGTCCGCTCGGTATGTCCGCGTCTAGCAGCAGTTTATCGTCTCAGATGCATCCTCCACCACCGCCAACGGCTCCACCGCCACCACCACCGCCTCCGTCCCACGCGAAAAAGTCATCATCGATGATGGTACATCCACCGCAGCCAAAGCTCGATCAAGAAGTACGTACAGTTAAACTCCTTGAATCAAAGATCTTTCATCCAAAAAGCAATTCACGCATTACAATTTCGCTTAGTAAGAGCGGTGGTGATGGTGGTAGTATGGTTCTCAGTCTTCGACATATATACATAAATATATTTATATTAATTAAACATCCAAAACTCGGCTCTTTCCACTTTTATTTCTTATATATATCATTTTTTTCACATTTTTTTTATTTTATTTTTTTAATTAAATTTAATTTGCCGTTGAACAAATCGCTGCTACTGCCACATATTCTTCTCATCCAGTCTCACGTTCACCGAATTAGTCAAGTAGAGCACAGAGAGTTGAGCAGGTAGTGTCCGTGTAGTTACAGAGTGCACTTAAGGAGTTTGATTTCCTGCACAACGAGGAGAAGGCAGGTGCAAGCTTGAGGCCTCTCGTGACGGAGCCTCGTCCAGTGCTGATAGCACCACCCTCTCCGCGCACCCCTTCGCCCCAACCTGTCGTCGAGTTTCCCGAGGATGAGGTAGATAAGACCTCTGTACAGTATTCTAAGCCGCGTGAACACGCGCCTGGTTTGCCTTTGTGTTTCCATCTGCTATTATTCTTTTTTACCTTTTCATACTCTCCCCGTGGACCATTTATTTTCATAGGTTTCAACTAATACGACGTCCTCGTGTATCTAACTTCCTCGTCAAAAGATCGATCGCTATTGTCTCTCGTATTAATGAAAAACGTTGCTTCCATTATCGAGAAACCCGTCGATGCGGAACTTTGTCCCATAACCGAACGGGTGTGGATGCATGTGAAAGAGGGGACAAAAAAACGAGTCTTTCTCTATTGTTACAGAGACTCGTCGCCTGAATGGATTTTGCGCTACTGATACATTTCACACAACTGTATTGTGCCGCATACGGTGTCTCGCATTGCAATTCTTTACAGTGACTAACCACACAATGATTATGAGCCTTGAAAATTTTACACGTTTGTTCATTAACGATATAATACCATAGGATTTACGAATGTTCATAATCCTCTATGCATGTATAACGGCGTTCCGGAAATTAAATAAGTACAACAAAAAAAAACAGTATTTGTGTCGCGAATAATAATAGTTTATTGTTTTCTTTAGGTTGTTTACGAGCTGCCGGTCAGGCCGCTGCAGTATCGTGACAGCGCTTATGAATCCCGAAGACACTCCCAACTCACCGGCATGACGTTGGAAAACTTTAGACTACTGTCTGTTCTCGGACGCGGACACTTTGGCAAAGTAATACTGTCGCAATATCGCAATACCGGCGAGTACTTTGCGATAAAAGCGCTGAAGAAGGGCGATATTATTGCGAGGGATGAGGTCGAGTCGTTGCTTTCGGAAAAACGTATATTCGAAGTTGCGAACGCGACGAGGCATCCGTTCCTCGTGAATCTGTTTGCCTGTTTTCAGACCGAGGTGAGTAGTCCGATCTCTGCGTAACAGGGCCTCTGTACCCTGCGGTCGGAGTCGAATTCGCGGAAACGCACCATTTTTTGCACAATCGTCGAAAGAGTCAGTCGTTTGTTCATTCATTTGTGTTTTTTTCCCCTTTTTTTTCTTGTACCACGCAATGCAGGCACACGTATGCTTCGTCATGGAGTACGCTGCTGGTGGCGATCTTATGATGCACATACATGCCGATGTATTCGGCGAGTCCCGTGCCGTTTTTTACTCGGCTTGCGTCGTTCTCGGTTTACAGTATTTGCACGAGAGTCGTATAATTTACAGGTAAAGAACCGCCGTGTTCCGTTGACGTCGTGTTATTATTCCCTAACGCTTGAAAAAAACTATTTATCGCTAATTGTTACAAATTACCGCAGAGACTTGAAACTCGACAATCTTTTACTCGACACGGAGGGATACGTGAAGATCGCAGACTTTGGCCTCTGCAAAGAAGGAATGGGCTATGGCGATAGAACCGGTACTTTTTGCGGTACGCCGGAATTTCTCGCACCGGAAGTACTCACGGACACGTCCTACACACGTGCCGTCGACTGGTGGGGATTGGGAGTTTTGATATTTGAAATGCTCGTCGGTGAGGTAAGCGTCGAAATATTTACTTTTTCTTTCGTCATCAAGATAACGCGATAACGCTCCTGATTACATACAACTCATGCGCTACAATTTTTAGTCACCTTTTCCCGGTGACGACGAGGAAGAAGTATTCGATTCGATAGTTAACGACGAAGTCCGATATCCACGATTTCTCTCCCTGGAAGCTATAGCGATAATGAGACGGTTACTGAGAAAAAATCCCGATCGACGATTGGGAAGCAGCGAGAGGGATGCCGAAGACGTTAAGAAACAAGCGTTCTTCCGTCATATAGCATGGGATGATTTGCTTCTCCGGCGCGTTAAACCGCCTTTCGTACCGGTTATCGTAAGTATAGTCGTTCTCTTTTTTTTAGTGTGAAGAATAGGCGTTGAACGCCATCATTAGCAATGTGAATCGTCGTGTACACAAAAGGGACATAGAGAACTTTAATCAGATTTAGCTAATTAACTTGAAAATGTCGTAATTTTTTGTTCGCAGCACTCCGTGGAGGATGTGAGTAACTTCGACGAGGAATTTACGTCGGAGAAGCCCCATCTGACGCCACCCAAAGATCCACGGCCGCTAAGCGACCTGGAACAAGGTCTCTTCCGGGACTTTACGTATATGGCGGACTGGTGCTAACGCCACGAAATAATCCGTTTGGATCGATTATGAAATGCGATAACGCGCGATTTTTATGAGGCCGAACTAGCGAAACATAAAAAAAGAAAAACATACGTTTGCCGGTATCAAAGCCGAACGCATAATTTGCGTGTCGCAATCAGGCATCTGCGACAAAAAGCGTCTACGCCTAATCGCGATAATTTGTATATTTCTAATGATTTTAATCCAACTATCAGCTGGTTACGCATGAAACAAAAAAATGAACGCAAGATTCCAAGTCGCTTCACGCTTGACTCTAATCGAGGATAAACCGACGCACGCCTCTCGTTCTCGGAGATGGCGACGAGCGGTTAGTAATTTATATAACACTTTGAGAGTTTCTTGTCTATTTTTCCTCTCCCCAATTCCCCTTATCCCATCGTTACCCGCACCCACTCACACTCTCTGTGTCGTTCATTCTCTTATATTTTTTACCAACTAATCCAATATTGGTATTCGAATCAAAGGCTAGACAACTTCATGTACTTCGTAAATTGGGTGACCATACGGTCGCCGAAAGGCTAATTCTTCTGCTCTTTTCGGTTTAATCGAAATCGTACGATGAAAATTTCATCCAAACTGAATAGATATAATGCTGAACGATCAGCGCGCGAAAAAATGTTTGCCTCCGCGATTAAAGACACCTTAGTGGAGAGCGTCGACGCCCTATCGCGCGCCGAGTTAGCAGCACCTCTACCAATCGCCTTACAGTTAGTTTGAACCGACCAATCACCGTGCGGTAAAGCAGAGCGCTATAATAGGCGGACGCTTTCTCACTAAGATGACTCCAACATTTTTAAACATTTTTTTCTGCTTTCCCTTCAATAACGATTCAAATCCACCGTACTCGGAAAATTGTAACAAGGGAAGTGTGTGTAATCATGTGAAAACGGCTGCATCGAGTAATCGTTGGCTGTCGCAAGCGTTATAGTTTGTCTCTTTTAGCGGAAATTTGCCTTCGCGCGCTAATCGTTCGCATTGTATCTATTCAGTTCGGTATATATTTTCATGGTACGATTTCGATTCAATCGGAAAGAGCATTGTAGGAATTCGTGTTTCGGCCGCCATATCGTCACCCCGTAAATTATGAACGAAGAACCGGAAATGCAAAACGCAAAAAAAGAAAAGAATTTAAAAACTAAAAAAAAATACGGCTTTTTATATTAGGCTATTGTTGAAATCGTGAATGTTGGAGATGAGAGTGCAACAAAAACAAAAAACAATTGAAAAAAAAAATAAAAAAAAAGGAAAAGTAAGGAAATCACGGCACCATTTGGTACGATAAACTATTGAACTACTTGTGATATTTCCGGCAACCCGTCGATCTCCAGTTGCCTTAACGCATTAATAAAATTGATATAGTTTGGTAATCTATTTTGTACTGAAGATAATGGTTGTACATTGTGACACGAATGCCCGTTTCGAATGAGGTGCTCATTTGTTTGTAATTTAAAAAAAGAAAAAGAGAGAAACTAACTCGTAACGCGCTGAACAATAATCGAAAGAGGCTGAGCAAACCGAAACCCGATTGTCTGAAACCCCTGCAGGAACATTGTGATTCTTGTACGAATCTTATATCCTCGAAGTGCCCTTACAGAGAGCTATTATCATTTTTCATTTTTTTTTTTTTTTTTTTTTTTTTTAGAGAAACGTTCCTTACGCGCGAAAGCATGTATCGCGCGTGTGTCTCGAAGTAAAAACAAAAAAAAATCGGTAATCGGGGCCAAGTTGCTTGTTATCCAGGTGGCATTGTGATTCGACGAGACTTTCAATCCCGGTGAACGCTGTTGTTGTAAAACTAATAAAAAAAAAGTTTAAACGCAACGCCTGACTCACTCATTGCCCGAGTCAGGACGTCGCGGCAATAACTTTAATGATAATAAGAAATACTAATATACGATGAGATTCTTACATATTAACACTGTACGTCCGATCCGCCGAGTCACCATCTACCTCACGGAAAATAATAATTTTAAACGAATCGAGTTCTTCGTTATATAGTTTGTTGCTTTCTTCAATTGTACACAATTTTTATTCATTTTTTTTTTCGTTTTTTTTTTCCTTTTCGTATATATTATAACTATACACCCTTATATCGTCCTGTAAATCGTATAGACATGACTAACAGATTGTAAGATAATAATGTTTCAGTAATTAAATTTGTAAGATGCATATGAAAATATTAACGTCAACGAGTATACGAAGTTTTGAATTACAAGTCTTAAATTGTTTTTTTTTTATCCCTCACAGTTGATGCTACGCTTTTGCAGCCGAAAATTTTTCATCATGGATGCGATTTTGCCAATTCATACAAATTTCTACTGTTGTTTCGTATTTCCCTTTCCAATTCTTGCTTCTTGTCGCTCTTGGACTTGAGATCTTTGCTCGTTTGCGGCGACGCGGGTCTGGCAAGTCCCTCGCGTACCCTGTAGAAGATGCTGCTGCTCTCTCCACTTTTCAAAACTAAGGTAAAGCTGAAGATTCCAACGATTTATCAAATTAGTTCATCATCGCGATAACGTCGCGATAAATATCTTACCAATCACATTTCAATTGTTCCTCGATGCGTTCGATAGTTCGCAGAGTAATGTTATTGTTCGCCGGCCACGGTACGTATATCTCGCTTTCGGAATCTTTACGAATTTTTGCCGTGAGATAAATCAAATCCAACTCGTCGTTGTATCTGTACTCGACGTCCCACAATCGTCGTTCTACGATCGGAGAGAATATTTTTTTCGAGAAATCTATCGAATCTATCGAATAAATGATGGATTAGTAAAGTTGATACAAATACCTTCGCACAGTTCGATGTACACGTAAAAGGCTGTGGTGATCTTGACATCATCTTTGCAGCCGAGTTCGCCGATTTTATAGTACTGAAATACCAATCAAATTTTATTCCTTGAATGAACGATTTCGCTGTTAATAATGACGATGGCAACCATTCATTTGCAATTTGACTCACACTGGGATGACAAATATCGTACATTTCGAGACGATTTCGAGGGGTTTTCCACGCACTGTTTACCTTTTCGGTAGACAGAGCGGATCAGCCGGTCGACGGAATCGAGTAGTGGGGGGAAACGCGCTGCTGCCATTAGTGGATCGTTGTGCGGCATGTACCTCAGTTCAATTTCATGTCGATGTGGTAGTCGTTGCCGCGAAAAGATTTTGTCCGAAATTCAGTGTATCGCGTCGATTGTTGTAATTAACGTTCTTTTTCCGTGAGTTGGATAGTGGATCTTGCATCGCGACTCGTAATCTTGCGAATCTATAAATTGTTCGATAATACCGTGAATAATGAAAATCGCAGTTGTCTCGTGATTGACACGTCCCAAATTACCGGTGAGTTTAAAAAAATGGCCAGTAATCGCCTTTTACATACATTTCTGACGATGTGTCGTGCCGATTGTTATTGTTTCGATGAATACTCCATTTTGCAGTGAATATTTATTTTATTGCATCGATGCTTTTACTTTCAACATAGCAGTAGGATATACGCCATTTCATCTCGAATAAAAATGATTATTTTCGATATTATCTATTATATTTCGATTAAAATAAACCAACATTCTTAAAGATTATATAATACATCGGGTTACATCTCCATATTTAACGCTACGAAATATTGTTCTGCGAGACGAGTTAAATTCTACATACAATAATGTCGGTAAAGAATATACCAGAATGCATCGCGATTAACGATGCTGTATGAAAATCCGTATAAGCAGCGCGGGGTTCAAAAACGCCCGTTTCATAGTCAGTATCTCGTTGAATGGATACAAAATAATATTAATATCGATTAGACCATTTAATTACAAGTACCGATTGAGTTTTCCGATTATTTTCTTTATTTTTTTTATCAATTAATAATATCGCGCGGCGATCTTTTTTTTTTTTTTTTTTTTTCAAATTATAATGTACAAATGGACCAGTTATATCGTGCTAAACAAACGGTTTAGCATTTTTATTCGTGTCTTACGCGAGTCATAAACGGCTCTTCTTTTTTTGTTTTTCGTCGCTTTCTTCATCAAGTTTAACATTCGGTAAATAATTGAATATCGTAAAAATGCAGGACGTTGCTGTATGCATTCGTTGAGGCAGAGTAATTGCCTCTTTCCGTTACACGTAACTCGAATTTCGGCGGCTTAGCCGAACACACGCATACATATATATCACCTTAGTTGCTCTGCCAGACGATTATACCGATTAGAATCGACAAAATTACGGTTCCTAATATCACGAGAATGCATTTCTTTTTGCGTAATTTATTTTGATACGTAGCGGCGGTACGTAATTGTTGGGAACCCTCGTTGACAAATACTTCTGTTCTTTCGACCGATGCTTCGATGGAGTCTATAACTTCGCCCTGATCGTGCACGAGCGCTCCGAGATCTTTGAATATTTGATTAACGTCGTTGATGTCGCTCTGCAAATATAATATCATTTTAGATAAAAATAATGTTCGCTATCATTATTTCGTTAATTCTCGTTTCCCGTTATCGCGAAACGAAGAATAAGCCAAACGAAAACCCACTTCTAGTTGACGTATGCTCGCCTCCTGCTCTTCCAACATTCGCAAATTTTGCTCGTCCTGCAAATGCTGCTGTTGTATCTGCTTCTGTGTTCTGTTGTCCTGAAGCTCTATCAGGGTCTCTTGTTTTTTCTCGCCAAAGCCGACAACGCCGGCGCTCGCCTTTGCTTTTCTAACCATCTCCTTCTCCTTCGATGCCGCCAATCTTTGCACTGCCTGAAATAATTCAATTATTACGCTCAGTTTTTCCGCGATCGTCGTTATTGACGAAACGTAAAAAAAAAAAAAAATTCGCTCCATTTTTATACTTCTTCCGCTATTTCATTCTTTTATCAAATTACCTGAAAACTATTGAGGGCACTCGTGAATTCGTCCTGTAATCTCTCCCTCTGCATTTTTCTCTGTCGCTGTTCACCCGGACTGCCGGACGACGAGTTGCTCGCCAAAGCGGCGAGATCTCTGAGATGCACATTGGTGTCCTTGGCGAGTTGCTGGGTGTAGTGTTGAATTTGATGCCTACCGAGAAACAGTTTTACACAAAGATCTCGGCATCGACACAATCATAAAACAGTTATAACGGAACTCACAATTGATTCCGCAGCTCCTGCGAATCCGTCGATCCGCCCAACTGATTGACCATTTTTTGCATTGAAGAAACTGTACAGAGGCATAAAATAAATTAAAAGGCTTTTCTAAAAAAAAAAAAAAATTCAAATTTTTTTTTTTTTTTTAATATAAATACAAACCATTTTGGGATATCTTCAGTATAGATGTGCCAACTGTTTGCGATAGTCTGCCAAAGTCCTGCTCCCGCGCCGGACCCCCGTTGTGATAAGACGAGAAGCCGATATCCATTGTCGTCGCTTCTCCCGAGTCTCGTCACGACTGCAGGAAAAATTATCCTACGATAAATTTGAGAAATATAACAATCGTTAAGAAAGATCTATCGTCGAGGCGATAACACAATAAGCACAAGAAAAGCAAATCAAAGTGAGCGCTGTATATGTTGAAGGATTTGATTGCAAGGATTGGTCCTCCAAACAATGATTTACCCCGACTATGCGAAAGATCGTTGAACTCAAGAGACAATAACAGTGTTTTTCCGAAATCTACGGGTTCGTCGCGATTGCTGTCAAAGAGGAGTGACAAGCAGAGAGATAATAAACGTAGAACGCCAGTGTGTCTCCCCGTGACTCACTGACAGTCAAAGTGTTACCGTTTGGTGAATCCGATTTTTTTTCTCGTTTTCGTGACCTTTCGATCTTTTTTTTTTTTTTTAACAAACTCTCCCGCGATCCTTACCCAGTCTCCTTCCACCAAGTTCACGAAGAAGCACTAAAACTTCGGGGATAAATCGATAAAGCCTATTTGTAAGAAAAATCTTGAATGAGGACTGTCGTGACGAGAAACGCACGTCGATGGGGACGGTACACTCCAATTACTACTGTGCGGTTATAGGCTCGTCGACGAGTTCCAGGGGAAAATGGCGCGTATGCCGGTTGCCTCATTCGCGGAATAAAACCGAATTGCATAGAGATATAGAAGACTTTAGGGTGCGTTCGGAATAAACGTTCGAACGCCTGCGGCTCTGCTTCTCGTGCTGCTGCTACGATGTAATTGCTATCGGCGCTTGTGGTGTTCTCTCTCGAACGTCATCAAGGCACTTATTTTGAAACCTAATTTGCCAGATACATCCTCTCGCGCGTGTGATGTAATCGCATTCTTTTTCCCGATTACGGCGCACGTACGCTATATTTTACGTGACGTGAATTTCTTTTAATCACGTTACAGCGCATTAAGTTACATTTGTATTGAACTTTTAACGGCAGATAAAGTTTTTACTTTCGAATTATATTTTTGAGAGATCTTTTCGAAGTTTCGGCTTCAATGATGAATAATGACAGTAACTATACCTGCTGCGTTCCCACGTTGTTTTTCGCGAGCAAAGGAACTCCGCATCTCCCCACTTGTCCAACCGCCGACTGTGTACCGATGTGTACCGATATATGAAATCGTAAATTTCAGTATCTACGAATTTATTAAAATAATGACGGGAATACGATTGAAGGAGAAATTATCGTCAATTCTTCATGAAATCCGGAAATTCTTCGCTCTTCTATGATTCAATGTGTTTTGTTTCGTTTTTTTTATTTCGACTACAATTTTTTTTTTCTTTTTTTGCCATCGATATTTATTAGAAATCTTCGGATTTCAATTTGTTCTGTAAACTTGTTCGCTATAGAATTCGATTCTATATTGTATCGGTTTTTTCTGCGCAATGTCACGTTTCATAGTGTTGCATCCACACATATACACGTCTACGCATACTGTCATTTTCTCGTACGAGTTTTATTTTTTTTTATATTTTATCTAAAGCTTATCTAATAATGAAGTGGTCCGCTTTCATATCACACTCTGCACACACATAACCAATGGCTTTTAAAGTTTATCTATATCTCGCGCCACCGGGCTCTGCTTGTTATATTTTACAACGGGTTATTCTTGGCACCCCTTTCACTTTTCTACTATTTACGGATTTATCAACGTTCGGCTTTTTTTTCTTTTTTTTTTTTCAATTAAATGAATTCTCTCGATAACGCTCTTGCAACTTGGACGGAAATCTCAAAAAACGCATAATTCTGTCAGTGAATCGTGCAATTTAATAAATACTTTTTTTTATTATTATTATTTCAACACGTACCTTGTCGCTTCAATTAATTAATATAATTGGTTCGCGTTTTCGTCGCAAGGGACATTGAAAAAATATATGTACAGAATTATTTACAGATAGACGGCACGGGTCTGTACGTGCGTAGAAAAATAATCGTGTGTAGTCTAAGAGTTTTCGGGACGCTTCACGGTGATCGCTTCCGGATTGCATGATATCCGATAATCCAGAATGCAAATATATATATGATCGAACGCGAGTCCCATATCAAGCTTCTTTGGTCTCTCAGGTTTTCTTTCTTTGTCTTTGGTCGTTTAAATATTCTTCGCGACTCGTCCTGATGGGTATATATATATATGCAAATATATATCTATATCCAGTCGCAATTTATCGGCCACCCACGGCCGTTCCCCGGTAAAATGTTTTCTCATCGACGCATCGACGGGACAATTCTCGAGGTTTTATCGCCATCACAGATTCGTCTCCTCCAAGGATTCCATCCTGAGGAGTCGCCTTTTATCGTCAACTCCGATAAAATAAGTCGTGACGAGGCCTTTCGGTTTTACCCACGTTTCGCCACGCAGATAGCATTTTATGCCGTCGTGTTCCAGAACCTCGGCGGTTTCCGTTGTCACCTAAAAAAAAGAAAAAATAAGAACTTTGTCTTAAAACCTATTTCCACTATCTTAACATTCGTTGCAAACCTGAATTTTCCCCGGTACTCCTGTAGTGTCCATTCTCGACGCCATGTTTACAGCGTCACCCCAAATATCGTACAGAGGCTTTTGCGAACCCACAACACCGGCCGTTACTTCGCCGTGCGAAATTCCAATGCGTAGTCTATCGCGACAAACCAAAACGGTACAACAATTAACGCGACGTATTTTTTTTTTATCACTCCGAACGTCAAGCGTTCACATACCTACATGAAATACATACTTGTAGGGCTTTGTGTTGGGAAAAGACTCGACGTTGAGTCTCTCGAGTACCGCTATCATTTCCGCCGCAAATTCTGCCATTATTTTCACAACGTGATCCGTGTCGCTCTCCTCGCTTCTCATGGAGTCGCGTCTGTGAGCCTCGAGACCGCATGCCGCCATATACGTCGTACCCGCTATCTTTATCTTCTCTATTCTGCACGCGAAACTCGGCTCGAACAGCAGCTTGTCGAATTCGCATATTATCTCATTTAAATCTATGAGAATATTGCTTTCGTCGATCGACAATTCGGTTAGAGAGGCAAACATCACTGCGACGTTCTCGTGAGCCTTGTGATACAACTCGTTCTCGGCGTTGCGGTTCATATTTAGATAGAAATCCGCTAAAAACAAAACATCATTTTCATTGGCATCGAATATTCATTTTTTTTTCTTCTTCCATACAAAAAACTTTAATCAAGCGATACGAACCGACGTGTTCCGGTAGGATATTGCGCAGCAGCAGCTTATTGGCATTTCGCGTATGAAAAGCTTCGTCCTGTTCTTTCATCAACTGGCGCTTCCACTGGTAGTCGAGTCTACTGAGATACTCTGCCTAATCGAATAAACGTAAATTCCAATTAATTCCGCGCGGCGATACACGAGGTTTTCAAAATATATAACAAACTCACTTGGCGATCAATGAGATGCAACGAAAATGTTAAAAATGCAACGTTGAGAATGTGCGCTAATCGCGGCTCCAAATTAGGATTCCAAGTGTCGCCGGACTGTAAAATTTAATATCAAATGTCTAGAATTGCGATTACCTAATAGTTGTGTATTTTTTTACTTGTCGATGGCGTTTTTCTTACCTGAAATATTACCGATCTGTACGAAGAGATATTCCACGCGTAAAACGTGACGATGCTGATGCCGATTAGTAGTTTCAGAACGAAATGCACTCGCAGGAAGAGAAAACTCGTCAGTATTGCTAACGAACACGTTTCGGACATTTGCTGCGAAATTTTTCTCCATTAATGGCGTTTTTTCAATTATTTTATTTATTTATGCGGAAGCATCGCTGTGAACACTTACCCACGGCGTTGAGAGACACTCGAGTTCCGCCGCTCCACCTGCGGCTATACTCGCCGTACCGCTATTGTTCAACAGCCTATCAGTGTTTTTGCACTCAAACTGAAAAATTTCGTTACAATGATTTTACGCTTGAAACACTCGTCGCTTCTGTGAAATGATTTTTTATGGCGATTCTTACCATCATATCGAACATTGCGCAAGCAGCGAGCATTATCGTTATTACAAGATAGAGCGTTGTTCTCAGAAGAGCGCTCCAGACAACCTGTAACTCGTTTAATGTACAAATTTGTTTAAGCAATCGCTGTTGAAGATATACAGAGAAAAACAAAAAATTAGAAGAACTAATGGTTGCTTCATGGAAATAAAAATTCGAGAGCAGCATTTTTTCATAAAAATGTTGTGTCAACAATTAGTTCTTCGAACTCATAATAAAAAAAAATGATATCGCGTCAACGATTATTGAAATTTCGATATCACGACTTTTTACTCGTAGAGAGAAAAACGAAGAGAAGAAGTTTGAGAAAAGAAATAATTCATGACTGCAATTTTTTCGTAACGATGTTATCCCAACAATTAGCACTTCGAACTCATAATTTTTTTAAAAATGATAGCGCATCGTCGGGCGTTGAAATTTCAATATCACACCTTTATACTCGTTTGGTACATGAAGTGCAGAAGTTTGTTGCGCGGCTGTGGCACGTGTCCCTCGTGTTCGTCGTGCGGATCTTTGCAACGATTCCAAACAAAATGCATCCACGTGAGCGGCAGCAGAGCGACGAGAAATAACATCGCAATCGTGTAGCCAACAGTTGTGCTCAGGTGCCATCTGTAAATTGACGCAAAGATTTATCGTCAAATCGCTAAAACCAGAGGCCAATAGCTCGTAAACGATATTGCGACTGTGTAAACTCACTCCGACAGTATGATAGTAGGTACCAAGAATATTAGGCCCATGCAGAGTAACACGACGACGGCGCAACCGACGTAAAACTTGAACAGTGGATCCGGTTCTCGTAGAAACGGAATTTCCCAGCTGAGTTGCGAAAACGTGAGAAACAGAGGATTTATGTGTTCCCACTTAAACCACTGCCTGCGTAACAATTTTTTTAAATTAAAATTCGTTGAATTAAAATAAAAAATATTCAAATAGAATTATAAAAAAATCGATTTAAATTTTTTTTTATATTCGAATAAAAAAAAAACAATTCTATTAAAATTTTTGAAAATTCCAATCAAAAAAATTAAATTAAATTTTTTTTTGACACCGAAAATTGTATCAAAACTCAACATTTTTTAATCGGACAACTTACTCCCACTTGCTGAGAGGCATTTGTTTGATAGCTTTCTCCATCTCGGCGTCCGCGGCTTTGAGCATTAGATGATAATCCTTTAGACAAGAATCCATAAAGTGTGTTCGCCTACGAAAAGTTCCGGCAAAAACGTCAGCGTGATTGTTCATCGTCGTTGTGATTCTTCGGGTCCTCGAGTTCGCACCGTTGCTGGTACTCGGTCTCACGCTGTACCATCGAACGTAATGCTTGTTCGATCGCGGCGGTGTTGTCGGCCTCGTGATCGGTAAGGTCTTCTCGCTGTTCTGCAACAAGGCTGTCTGTCAACGAGACTCAAGGAGCGTTAGAATTTAACACGTAACTATATTAGCTCACCTGCGATACCGGCGATCCTTGGGACGTCGGTGTTATGAGATAACTGCGTATATCGTATTTCTTGAGAATCTCGTCGTTTAAACTTTCGACGGGTACGCAGTCGTATTGACTGGCGTCCAAAAGGTTCAGAGTCTGTTGGGTAACGTGAACCTTTCCTGGTTGACCAGTCTGTTCCATTTTGTTGGCAATGACGACGTCCCGCGACCAAACATCGTATTGCCACTTGTTGGCACCCAAAATTCCGGATATTATTTTACCGGAATGCACGCCGATTCGCATATTAATATCGACGCCACATTCGCGTCTCACTCGCGTACGGACTTCTTTGATAATTTTTATCATATCGAGACCTGTCGAAAGTTATTAAAGATTCTATGTATCGTTAAAAGAAAAAAATCTCTTTTCTAATATAAGAAATTCTTTTGTTTCATCTTTTACCTAAATCCACGCAACTCTTTGCGTGTTGGATATTCGGAGTCGGCACTCCGCTGACACAGTAGTAACAGTCGCCGAGGAATTTTATCCGAAGAACATTGTGGCGCTCCGATGCCTCGTCGAAACTACCGAACAGATCGTTCAGAGTTTCCACGAGTTTTCTCACGGGTAACGTAACCGTGAGACCCGAAAAATTCACCACGTCCGCGTAAAGGATACTCACGTTGTTGTGAGTCTCAACGTAAAGATCACTGAAATTGGCGATCGATATTATTATCTTAATATATAGAATTAAAAAAAAAAAATGTTAACGATTCGAGAAAAAAACTCACTTGCGTCGGCGACCTTTCGGCGGCGGTTTCTTATGTTCCTCTATAAATTTGAATATATCTCTGAAGTCTTTCTTAATCTTTGCCGCGAAATGTTGCGGAAGTATACTTCTCGTAAGTTGTTCCTGTTAAATTTTTAAAATTTTTTCATAAGCGTAAATTATATTTCGTAGCCGTTATCCGTTTGCAAGAATTAAAAAAACTCACTTCCTGATCTTTTTCGTAGTTAAGTCGAAGCGTCGATTCGACGCATTTCCGTCTGTCCAGAAAAGATCTTCTTATGACAATTTCGTTCATAAATCTGAAGTACAGCCCGAGGCCGTTTACACAGGCGAAGTAAATTGCGTCGGCGATTATCTGTACAAATTCGGCGATAAGGAGTGAATTTTATAAATAACTCATGTAAGACGAAAAAAAAAAAAAAACATCGAAGAATAGCCAATTCTTGAGGGTTTCCATCCCCGAGAACTTACGCGGCCCGTGTAATCCGGCATATTTCGGTACGTCACGAGCGAAAGACTCGCAAGATAGCATAGCGTTGCCGTAACGCCGAGTATGAAAGCGTGGAGATTCTCCGTCAGCGGTAGGAAGACATAGCAGGCCAGTAGTACGTGAGTCGCGTATGCGGGCCTGAAAAACGAAAAACGTATCACGTCTCGGCACACATTTACTCGCTGAATTCCTCATCCAACGTGATGCAGGTTTGCGAAACCGGAAGCGGCGCATATATCTGTATGGGGTGGAAAAACGCGGTACGAAAAAAAAAAAAAAAAAAAAAAAACGGAGTCTCGTAGTTTGCGATTGTTGTAGGTCGCCTAAGCCGCATTCGTAAGGCAAGTAAAGCGAAGGTGGGATTATCAAACGAAGGTCAATACTGATAATTAGGAACCTCGAATGATTAGCGGCTCGCTGGCGAGTCTTCGCTCTTTTTTTTTTTTTTTTTTTTACACCAACGAATCTCGTACTCGGCGGTGGTGGTATTCTGCAACAATTGCATATCTCGTATATCCATTGATAGCGACCGTTTTATACTCGTAAATGTGTGCGTCGATAAATAATGAAGCTTAACAGCGAGACTCGGATAAATATATGTATTCCCATCCATTATCGACGCGTGCCGCCTTGTCTGCCAATACAGAGTTTTGCACTCCTCATATACATATACCAACAGCAGCAACCCGCGAAGCTCGTTTTTATAATCGTAAGTAATAATTTGTTTACTTTTTCGTTACGGAAAAATACGTCAATATTGCGCGAGCAATAAAAATAATTAGCGGCCTTGCAATCAGCGTGAAAAAAAAATCTGATGATTCAGCAAAACAATGTTTTTCTTCGATCTATTTTCAGAAAAAAAATCCGATTTTTCAATATTATGGAAATGTAATGTTTTTACATACCAATGGAAAGACGTAAAAACGCAAATAATTTTCGCTATCTATGGAAAAAACACGCGACGCACTGTAATCGCGGAGGTACCGAATTGTTTTTTATGCGGTTACAGATCTATGAGAAATGTAATAAAAAAATCGATAAAGTGCTCGCGCAATTTTTGAAAAAAAAAAAATCGTAATTTTTTTGAAAAACATTCACATGCATTTTTCAATAATTACGAAGTGGATTTTCGGGCTGAACTCGAGCGGTACATTGGTAATTGCAGAAAATAAATTCCGTTTTTTTTTTTTTCGCATTTCCGACGCGATCGATTTTCCTTCTTAAGGGAATCCCACTTGAGAAATAGCGGTCACTGAACAAACACGATGACAACAATGTTCTCCGATTTTTTTCCGATGTATTACGTGATATGAGTTTTTATTTCGACAGAATAAGCGACAATACAGAGAGAGATAATTTTATCGTTATTACCTTATCGCGGGTGCGTTCTCCGTGCAATTTATAGTGTACCAAAGTGGAACTGCGAGATCTCCGATGACCAGAAGTATGACGATGATACATGACAACACAACCGGAAGATAGGTCTCCTTTGCGATGAGTTTCGATCTGAAGGACAACGCTATCACTGGACACAAAAGTGCGCCAACGACGCTGTAGGTGACAACGTCCGGTAGGGACGACTCGATTTCGACCTATGAATGTAGTAATTTTTTTTTTTTTTTAATTTTTCCGCAAATTTTCTACAAATTTCGCGATATCTTTCGTTTCGAAACGAATTGTTCTCTCACCGTCATTATTAATACCGCACAGTGAGTGACTCCGAGAACCACTTGGAGTAAAACAAAAAGCGATAGGTATCCATTCTGGAGTCTTCGTTGATAGATCGAGTACAGTTTTTCGAGGTTCTTGTATTGAAACTGTTTCTGCATTCGGCAAAAAAAGCAGACGGCAAAATGTAAATAAAATAAAAGTAAATTAAAAAAAAAAAACAAATACGTTAAGGAGAGTAAATGAATTCTATATTAGCGCAGTATCGATCGCTCGAAATAATATAGCAGGTGGACGGCTGGGAGGACGAAGGAAGGAAAGTAGCTTTTGTATTATTTATAGAACGACGCGAGATCTTCCGTGCGTCGACTTTTTTTTTTATAGTCCCCGCGGATACGCGACGATTATTCTCGATAAGTAAGTATAATGTGACTCCCCGCGAACTCGAGAGAGTTTCGTAGGATATCCAACGCAATCGGCGAAATTATCGCACCTTTACAACAATTTCTTTTCGAACGGAAATGATTTCGCGATGTCAACAGTAAAATCGTTTTTTTTTTTTTTTTTCAATTAAAAACATTACCGACTGAACAAAAGAAAAAAATCCACCCGTATTGCGAGATGACAAATGGTTTTTTAAATTTATTTGTCAAAAAAAACAAATAAAAAATACTGCGTGTAACACCGTCAGGTAATGCGATAGATCGCTGACTGTCAACCTGCATGCGACAGTCCCGAGAGGAGAGGAAACCGCGTACGACGCTAACACATGCACTCCCACTGCCCGTCGAGTAACAACGAGTTTAGAACTTCGTGTGTATGTAGAATACGTGCCCCGTGTGTATAACGGACTCGATAGCCGGGAGTGTTAATATATTTGCATTGCTTATACCGTGTGCTCTATTTATAGTCATCCCGTACGTGTGTAATGTCCGTTTGTATGTATGCTGTCCGCACCATACGAGTGACGAAAAAAAAATAAATAAAAAGTATCTATTATACTTTTCGATAGTGTAGTCGCACAAATTACATATATATTGGTATAGTCCGGTCGGAAGAAGAAAGAACGGCACACCTGTAGATTTTATTACATACGTCGATTGTCGAGAATCGTCTATTCAGCGTTCGGCGTTCGGTAGTTTTTGACGATCGGACACTCGAAGTTTGCGCGGTAAATATTGATATTAATATTAATACCGAACGAAAGAATCACATATCGATTAGGATGCAGCACTCGGCACATTTGATTCATTGTTTATCGCGATTAGAGAAAACTTCGCGAGTGAATGTACGTACATCTCGTTGTCGTGTTATACGACGACAGCCAGGGTTCCCGTTGCGCCCGGACGAGACCCGGGGGCTAGCTGCTTTCCTTTTTTTTTTTTCGCGAGAACAAATTTCATAGAGCGCAGACGCCTTCCTGCCACCCGGAGAGAGAGACATACACTCTCTCTGGTTACACCCGGCGGTAAGGCATTCAGTCTTCTAGCGGAGCAGCAGCAGCAGCAGCCGCCACCACGGGGGCCCTGTAGCTTGCAAAGCTTGTGCCTTCATATTGATCTTCAATCCCAGTAACGAAAGAGAGACAGAGAGAGCGGACGAAGAGAGAGCGAAACTCTTGGCGAGAATCTCTCGCCAACCCTGCGAACTGCAGGGACACCTGCGATTCATCTGCATTCGTGTCGCATAGGAAATGAACACGATTCAGCGGCGTCCTTGCGAATCTCAATTCTCGAATGGCGCTTGTATCGCTTTCATTCGGAAGCAAAGTTTCCGAGAAAATTAGATTTTTGCAATTTACTTCGCAATCGTTCGATAAATCGGGACGCATCGAATATCGCATATATTAAGCGTCATGACTCATGGCAAAGTAACGGTCAATCGTCATTATCGATGTTATCGTGAAAATAAAATGGGGCGCCTTCGATATGAATATAGGTTACGGTTTTATCGCATCAAAAAATTCGATTTTTTTTTCAATGTTTTGTGTTTTCTCGATTAATAAAAGTACGGCATACAATTTGTTTATAAATACTCAAATACTTCGAGGAAACTGAGAATCTACGTAATCGCGGCGGAAGAAAATAAAACAGTGTTATTACAATTCTTGAATTTTTCTTACGTCTCCGAAAGGTCTCAATGCTCCTATAAATCGATAAATTAATTACTTCGCTTGGAGACAGAATGTCCGGTATTATAATTCTTTTCTTTATAAACGTTTTTTTTTTGCGAACGAATATCCTATCTTCGAAGTAAACGAGAGCTCAGGCCTCGTTGATACAGTAATACACACACATACACTCCGTACGCGAAGGCCACGGTCGTGATTGAGGATCGATTCTTTTTATTGTCATCGGCTCCGCCGAGTTATCGAGTACCTGATAGGACATCCCCCGATTCGAGTTTGCGATAAAATAGTGCAGAAGTTTACGGCAAACATGCGATGAGTTTGCGATCTGCAATCGTCGCATCGAAACTGTCATCGAAGCGGCATTTTTTCTTGTCGTCGAGGTGAAAAATAATAGATACCGAACAACAGTACCGTAACATTGTTTGTAGCCCCGTGGTTTTCCCCGTTAACAAAAAAAAAATTCGATAGATAACGATGGAAGACAAAGGATTTCGGAACCACAAAAACACGATAACTATTGTTTACCGACCGAGCTTTTTAAGCAGAGTTACCTCTGTTTACACGCAGTGACCTCCGGTTACGCGGTCAGAACACATACCGGCCACGTGTTCGCCCATCGCGATATACATTTTTTTCTATCCCTCTAAACCGTTCTATCGAACAATTAATTCACGCGCGTTCATCACGTTTATTCATTCTCGGAAGTAATCAATAGGCATTCTCATCTTCTCGGAGATCGAATTACGAAAAAAAAATAACCTGTTACACAAATTCGCGACATAGAGCGCCACGACTATTACGCGGGATAATAACGAATCGAATGGCTCTGCGGTACGTGATATAATTACGATACTATATAGATAGATAATTTGACGACTTACTCTTAAGCTCGACCAAGTCCACTCGTCGAGGCTGTTGGGCGAGACGATTCTTCCGTCGTCGACCTTTTGCAACGAACTCAACGAAGTTCTCGTTACGAGTTCGACGTCCATCGTGACTTCGACCTCTCGTGTTTTTTTTCGTCTTTGTAAACCTCCGTACTTTTACGATATACTTCGCGCTTCTTCCCTCCGGATCCTCAGTGACTTTCGATTCTTCTTCTGGTCGCTTGATTATCCATTTTTTATCCAGCTTCCAGCCTGTCGTTTCAGTGGCTGTTCGAAAAATCTCGAATTCTTATGGTTTTTCGTTTGAGAGACGCGTGAATGTTTTTTTCGTTATCGAGATAGGCTCGCGCGCGAGAACTATCGTTCACCGCGCGAACCCCCGGTGATTTTTCACGATCGAAAACTTTTTTATCGTGATAATGAAAATGGGCACTCGAGTGACGAACGAAACTCTATCAGCGAAAACTCCACGCGGGCAAAAAAGACCACCATTATCCCTTTCGCGATACGAAATATTCTTTACGATGTATCGGATTAACGCGTTAGTCGAACACGCGTTAAATCACGCCGAATCGCGTGCGCGAACAATACGAGCGTATAATCGTCCGAGACTAGTATAAGGTTTGGTGAAGTACACAACGTTTGCTCGCGTGCGAAGGACGATTGACAGGTGAACGCAATAATAGTATCTCCGCGCGGAGTCGTCGTCGGGAGTTTCGACAACCGTAAAACTTTCTCCTGGCGTGCCGGTGGCCCCGCGTGTGTGTAACCCGATAGTCCATGCAATATGTATATATATATACAAACAAAACTGTCGGGGCGTTCAGGGACTCGTAAATTATCGTTAATCGTTTCTCAGAGTATCAAAAAACGAATTGTGATTACGAATCTCTGGAACACGAAGATATTACCAATTATAGATAATATCTCAAACACGATGAGGATATTCGATAGAAATGGATTCGACGACATTTTTTTCTTTTTATTGTCGTAGGCAAACAATACGAGACATTTTTATAAATAGTTTCGGTCGATAAATGAGGAGATACGGAAACGGAAACGTACGCGCGCATTAATAACGCGCATTAATGACGCGATACGGAAATGCTGCTGCGGTAGGTCCGAAAAGTTTCTTCGCGACAAACAACAGGTAGACACTTATGCGTGTAATATAAATATATATATATGCGCCATTAGAGCTCTTATGGTCAGGCAGGCAATGATAAGACGAGCACTATACGTGAACAAAGAATTTGAAGAGCCCATACGCTATCGCGTGTACGTGTTCTTTGGGCTTCACGAACGAATTATGAATTATAGAGCGAACAAATGTAGTAAAAAACTATGCGAGAATCGGGTTGACCGTCCTCCTACCTACGTCCGACCCGTTCTTTCGTAATTCGTAAAAGGCTACAACGCTTCCCGTGCGGTGATTGTCGACGGTAAAGAAGCCTCGTTTAATCGACGACTCGCGTCTTAATTGCATCCTGCCGCGGACGAAAAAAAAAACATAAAATAAGGCCCCTTCCATGCTGTAGGTACGCGAGATCGAGTAACTCATAAAAATGCCCCTTCCACTGGATTCAGATAACTAAATTCAGATCCGGCTGCGCGTATACGACGAGGAAACTCGTTGGCTAAACATTGCCGAATATATCTATATAGAGATTCCTCCTCGTTCGGCTCGACGAATTATTTCAGGGTCCTCGCGGCGCGCTCGAGCACTTCTCAATTACATTGTCCCGATTGAACAGATTTCCCTAATTCGAAACTCATGTCTCAAGCGAGACGATTGATTTATTTATCGTGTTATACTCTTGGGATTCGAATCATGATGCGTCGCGCCAAGGCCGCAGATGCCCACGCGTTCTTGACGCGGTGCCCCTGCCGCCCGTCATCGGATTCGTCGAATTCAACTTTCCTGGAAGCCCTCGCGCTATGACCGGGCCAACACTCGAAAAATGTGGGAGTAAACGCTGTTCGTATTTTTTTTGCCGTACATCGCGCTCTTCCTCGGTTTTTATATGTTTATATATATATTTCGATATTCATATATATCGAATGGCATTTCGCGTCTATCATCTTCACTCGACGCTTGACAATGTATTTTTTTACTCACCAATTCGTCACTTCGAAAGCTCGAAGATTTTTCTCAATAATTCAAACCATTCTGGCGCCAATAAGGGCACTACACACATCTAGATATGTATATACAATGTATACAGTTAATCACGCACTTGGATATCACAGCTCTTAACACGATATATATTTAATCCATCCGCCGTACCCCGCGAGTTAATGAAAAAACGTTTGCGAATCTTTCCACTCGATCGAAAAAAAAAAAAAACCACCGATCGATCAACGCGCAATCCCACCGAAAGACGAATTTTTTCTTTCTCCCGTGTCAGTTCTCGTGCCGTCGCCTTGGAGACATCGTCTGGCGTGCGTTCGGCGTCTCGAACGATTCCCGGCACCTTTCGCGTGTTACCGTGATTGTCTCCTTCTTATTGTAAAACATGTGCTGATTCTCCTTCTCGTTGTTCGGTATTATCGATCATCGGTATAGCGCGCTCGATCGCGCATCGATACGGATCGTAACACTTATTTTTTTCAATGCCGAATGACACGCGCGTTAACCGAGCCGCGAACGGTTCGTATGCAACTATCGCAAACTTCGCGTTATCCTGTATTCTCGCGGCACTCTGTTCCGGTTTTTCAAGATTTTTCGGCGTTCGACATTCTCTACCGAAAATTCTGATGGGAGTTGTAGATTTTTGGAAATCTTGCTAGCCGACAGCGATACAATTATCGTAAAACTCAAGAATCATTTATTGCCCGTTTATTATTGGCGAAATTTGTCGTTGGCGTTCTTCGAAGCAAAGAGAGCGGATTCTTCAGATCCCACGGGACAAAGACTCGATCGAGCACTGAAAAGTCGAGTAACCACCAGGAGGGCGACTACCTATCTACTGGCCGTCTCACGATAACGTCACGATATCAACCCGGCATCATTCGATATCACTATATTTTCTCGTTCGATATATGCTATATGTATACATGTATATTTACGTATGTGTCTGTGTATATAAAACGCTACGGAAATTGTGTTGTCCCACGTTATTTCTTATCGGCTGGTCGCGATGCCCACGATCAACTTCGATTAATGAAGTGTCGTTCAGTTTGAGAAGAAAAAAAAAAAACACGTTCGAGTGTCGACTCCGCTATTCTTGGACACAACTGCCGTTTGAGGGCAAACGGTTCTTGTAAACTTTCGATCGTGAAAAAATATTTGCGTTATACATTCTCTCCAAGTTTTCTCCAAAACCTCAATGAAAATTTCAAGATAAATGAAAAAAAAAAAAAAAAAAAACGGTATCGAGACGGTCAACTTCCTGTCTTTCTCAGTAGTAACGATTAACCGGTGCTTAAGGCGATTGTACATCGATAACGATCGAGCCGATAGTGTAATCCCATCGGGATTACTGATAGTTTACGACTCTTTTGCTGCAAACAGATCTTATTGCATACAAATACGTTTATTGCAACGATACATTGTTGTATCGAAAGAAAAAAAAACAACGAATTAAAAGATGCGAAACTTTCTTTATTGCAGTCGGAACTATTACAATCGCTTCCAATGCGCGAAAGTTTCTCGATATATATATATATACGCTTCTGTTATTCTTATGTAATCAACACTTTTCAAAATGTAAAAGATTCTTCCCTTACAAAACTAACAGTGATGTGTTCAACACTCGAGACACACGCGAGAATTGCGTTGTATGTAATGAACGTATGTTTCCGCGGGGCGCGAAGAACCATCTGTTGAAAATAGTAGCGTTAAAAAAAAAAAAAAAAAAACAAGATAACAGTCGTTTTATTCGATTTCACGGGGTATAAAAGGCACGCGTTAGAAAACCTGCTTCTCATTGATAAACTAACTCGCACGCGGCTTACTCCACTTTAAACGGATAGTCCGCTTGTTGGTAATTTTTTTTTTTTTTCGATAATATCCTCGAACGACGTATACTTTCAGTATCGCGAGAGGACGTTAGTTCTGTTAAACACAAAGTTACGTAGAGATCCACAATATATTCCAATGCGAATAATAGTGCGATCGGTACTTAGTACACACGCAACGCTTTGAGTTATCGCATACATTTCATTGAAAAATACATTGAAAAAAAAAAAAACGTGAAATGATTCACGTCGGCGAAAATGAGAAGATTGGCGGGTATCCGTTTTTTTGGTATTCGCGTCCACGCGAATCCGACGAATATATAAAAGTTGAAAAAAAAAAAAAAACAATTTAGGAAAAGATGCGCAGCATGTTCGCGGCGACTTCGGGAGCGAGACCGGCGTGAACGGCGTTGTAGAGATCCGGAAAGTCACGATGGACGGATTTGATGAATTCTCCAACGATTTCCTTTGTTTCTGAAATAAATGAAAAAAGTAAATGAATAAAAAAAAACATCGATTGATCATTACGGAATCTCGACACACGCATATTTTTGACGAATTTCTATGATTCTCACCGTCGTTCGGTGCTTTGTCCTCATGAAGCACGGTAATCGCGAGTTTCAAGAGATCCTGAAGATGCGGTTTGATTACTTCGTGACCGGCGCGATAGAGCGTCATAACGCTGTTAAACACCGCGTGATACTCCTCGAAATCCTGTGCCAATGGTAGCTGCTTAACGAATGATGGAAACACCTGATCGATGTCGAGAATCGAGTAGTTGGTGACAATCATTCGTGCGATAACGCCGATCATGTTGTCGCGGGGTCCAGCGTGATCTTCGCGATTGGAAGCTGCGATGAGCAAACCGAGAATATTCCTGTAGTGGCCGTACATCGCTTCCTTCGAGTGAAGAATCAATTCTCCGAGGCCGTAGAAAGCGTTATTTCGAACTTCAGGACTGACATCGGTGGAACTCTTATGGAAAAGAGGTAACAACTGCTCAACAAAAGCGGCGGAGGTGTGCCTCAGTCCAGCAATACATTCCGCTATTGTGCCGATCGCGAATGATCTTTGCGCTTCGGATCTGCTGGCTTTCTGCAAATGTATTTAAATATTAGTTCAATAAATTTCATGGAACTCAAATTAATTAGAAAGTAAAAGATATGCCGAGGAATTCATTAAAACTTACCGCTCGTCCCTGAAGCAGCGGTAGAATAGCTTGGAAATGAAGAGCAAAATCTTCCGGGGAAATGATCTTTCCGTATGCGGAAAATACATCACCCGCGCACTCTATGAAGTGTTCATCCTCCTCGGCCTCATTTTCGCTGTCACCCTCATCATGATCCTGACATTCGGTTTTCTCCGTCATTACGTCGGTGACGCAATTCATTATAGCGTCCCTGTGACCCTCGCCGATAAGCACGTCGGCCTTAACTTCCTTGAGAAGCGTCGCATAAGCTCCTAGTCCGTTTATCGCGACCGTTCTCTCGCTGTCCAGTCTAATAAGTTCGGACAATTTTGGCACGAAGACGGAGAGTGCCTTATGCAACGCTTGTTTACCTTCTATGGTATTTATCTGCGAGAGATTAATGCAAAATTGGAGCAATCCGTCGATAGCTGCTGCTCTTATATCTTCTTGTGGATAATTCAAAGTTTTGAATGTTTCCTCGAAAGATTTTTCGAGATACGGCAGAAAAGCGTCCCTACAAAACAAAATTTAACATCGTAAAGGAAAATATATTTTGTCGTTCTTTGCGATTAATAAATTACGAATTACTAACTCTGTATACTGCGCTATTTCTCTGAGAGCCAAAATTGCTTCCTCCTTTTCTTCGACGTACGAATTCGCGACGGAAAAACCCACAGCACGATCTTCGTAATCGTCGTCTTCCTCGTTGTCGGTATTCTCGATGTCTTCCTCTTCCTCGTTCTCGTTATCGCTTACATCCTCGTACACCGGAAAGAAAGCTCCGGTTTCCTCGTCTTTATAGTGACTCTGCGTATACCGGAAATCAAATTTTTCTTTTTATTCTACATGACGTCAATGACGATTCGGGGTTTTTTAACCCTTCGCTTATAGGAATTTTTTTGCTTGCAAAGTAGAACGCTACTTTCGTTTGCTTGTAACAACAATTTGTTATTAAAAAAACAACAGTTCGACGTTATTTTACGATTTTTTCAGCATTTTTTCGCGATTTTTTGTAGTTAAACGCGGCAATAAAGGTAACGACTCGTCGAGAAAATACGGATGTATCGTTATGTCTTTCGTACGTAAGCGGTTAGTATACAATTCATTGTACTCACAACGATGCCCTCGGAGCTCTGTATACTCTCTATCATGTATTCAACGATCTTCGGAAGCGCCGGCGCCATATCCTTTTTCATGACCATACTGATGGAAGCGAAAAGGCCGTAAACGACTTTTCTTATGTCCGGATCGTTAGTTTGCTGTATGAGATTGAGACCAAACTCCAGCGAGCGACCTATTACGTCGGTGAGATTCTCGGCACCGATACTTCGTATGAGAGCACCGAGAGTTTCTTGAATCATAAACAATAACGCACTGTAAAAAAATGTCTGCGATTCGAGAATACAAATTCGTCACGTAGGTCACTCACCGACTGCCTGAATCTGCAAAAACAGCGTTTCTTCCGGTTGCTTTTCGGTGAGATATCTATTCAGATACGACATTATATCCTGAAAATACGGCAACATGTGTTCCTTGCTGGCAGTCGCCGCTGCGCCGATAGCGCTGAAAACCAATCCGTGGACTTTCAACGAGGAACCTTTGTTCAAATACTCGAGAAGTCTCTGCATCAACGTCGGCAAATATGGCAACAGACCCTCGTTGAGGTTCTCGCAGAACGTTTCCAGGGCGAAAAACATTTGGGTCACGCCGCGCGGTAAGCCGTTCTCCTGATCCGTGTACTCGTGCACTCGTTCCAAATAGTGAAACAGTACCGGCAATAGTTCGTCGGAATAACGACTTATCTCCGGCTGCAGACATCCGGAAAATTGTCCGGCTGCGTACAATGCTGCGTTGCGCACTATCGCATTTTCGTTCATTATACCGTCGCGTACGCATTGAAGGAAATCCGGTAAATAGTTGTTGCGAATGTGTTCCGAACAACCCTCGGCGAGAACGGCCATCGATAGATACGCAGCTTTTTTCGCGTAAGGATCGTTACCGTCGAGACTCGGTTTGATGCGACCGAGCTGTAAGAAAAATGTTATTCTATTATTAAAAAAGAAAAAAAAATTTAATTAAAAATAAATTAATAATACATTTTTAGTGCAACGAATCACGTATCGGAACAAATCGGTATTGATGGGAATACTTAACCGAAAATTCGTGAAAAACATTATTTTCTGTAGAAATAACGAAATAAATAAATTACCAAATGGGGAATCAATTTTTCCGGTTTGAAATGCAAAGCCAGAAGATGCATAGCGTGCGTCGCGCGCATCGATGGTTTTTGTTCCTCATTTTCGTCGGTGAAATAATCTTCTTCTTCATCGTCGTCGCTCTTTGCTGACATCAACTCGTATAATACATCTGTGTTAAAAAAATCATTTACAAATTATGACGAATAGTTATAAAAAATTTCGTAGATAAATGAAAATTTCGGTAAATAGTTATATTTCGTACCGATTATAGGCTCAACGATTTTGTGTTTCACGATGGCTTTTTTCTTCATTCGAATGAGTGTTCCCAGCAGCGTTATAGCTCGCGATCGAAGATCGTCGCCGTACGCGGTATTTCTCGCAAGCGTCAAACACATTGCTACGAGTTCTTTAACGTGCGGTCCAATAATGACGAGCGCTTCATCGCAGAGTTCGTCGAATAGATCCAACATTTCGGTCGCTCGTTCCTCGTTGCTTGCCGCCAATGCTTGAACTATCGTCATCGCCGGTATCATCATTTGACGATAGGCTTTTACCATCTGCCGTCATTACCGCCATTATTAATATCTCGTATATCTTTTTTTTTTATTAAACCCGCCGATAATCGCGATACTTACAACTTGATTACTGAACACCAGCGAAACAAGATTCAACATCGTCTGAAGAAAGTAGTAAGCAGTCGCGTTTCCCGAATTATCCTGACGGCTCATCACTTGTCCCAGAAGCGTCATTATCGACTCCGAATGAACGATGTAAGCGTCGGGCGCGATTCCCGTCATCGTCGCCAAGGCGTACATCCCGAGTTCTCTTTTTGGCTCTTCATCGCTGGTCACCAACTCTCTAATTACTTGAAAGACCTGCGGCCAGCCGTTGTTAGGCAATTCATGTTTAACTATCGTTCCGATCAACTGAACTATCGCGTTTCTGACTGGAAGTTCGGTTTCTCGCATGAGTCCCTACAAAAAAAAAAACATTTTTCCAAAAAATGAAAAAAAAAAAAAAAAAAAATCTTCGAATAGATTATCGAAAGTTTTCCAACGTCACCTGCATCAGAATTAATTCTTTAGCGCCGGTACGAATATCCTCCGGTAGCGCAGACCAGTTTTTTCCTTTAGAATAACGCTTTCTTAATAATACAGCTGCGTATTGTCTTACCTGAAAAATACAAAATTCTGGTATGTATATATTTGACTCGAAAAACTGAAAAACGTTTAGTTTGAATTCGTTGAAATCTCTAACCATTGATTTTTGCGAATATATCGCAATTTGAAACAGCGCTGTTATAGTCTCGGGTTTCTTGAAAGCCTCTTTCAATTCCACCGTAGCCTGCGTAGAGACAATTTTACGAATTAATATTTCAATATTTTCGGAACATGCTGTTCGCGTGTACATAGAAAATAATAAGTTCGAGGAAATTTGGATAACGTGTGGGAAATGCCGCTAAAGGAATCTTAATGGCCGGAACCGGGACGAGCACGTGCTTACTATAACACAATTGGTTATCATTGAAATTTCGTAGTTTTGCGTTATTAAAACATTTACCTCTTGAACGACGTTGGTGTCGGCGACCAAAAGTCTACTCAATATATCCTCCATAATTGATTTTTATTATTCGTCAATATATCGTATTTTCGTCAATTTACCGCTCTTCGTCGATGACAGGCTTCGACATATCAGGAGTCTTCCCTACTCTCAACAAGTCTCCATTGATCACCGTCGCCGTTTTTCACTGGCTGTACATATATCTACTCATATATATAATGATATTAATATCATTATACTGCGCATCTTCGCAACGGGGGAGGGAACGAGACCTGCACAGTAGCGCTATCTGTGCCCAATATTATGTATTATCATACGAATTCCTTTTGAAGATGTCGCTGCTTGTCTGGATTGTGAGTTCCAACGGTTATTCGCCCGGCCGACTCGTCGTCTTGTAAGATATGTTGATGATCAACACGGCGAGCCATCCGTGAGAGTTGTTTAAATGAACTTTTTGTAAATGTTTAATGTGAGCCTTGTTTACTACGCGAGAAGGTAATAATATACAATAGTAATCTTTTACATAATCCGCATTCATTGAAGACTCGGTACTCGGTAAACTCAACGTTGAATTTTGTTGGGTATACGACGAGCACTTTGCCGGCTTTCTCTATTTTCAACAATTTCCTAATTTCTGTTTTTAACCACTTCGTTCGTATATGTATTCAATCACTGTAAATTTCTCGATGTTTAAACAGTCCCGAGGCCCGTGTAACTCGCTACGCGGGCACTTTCTCTATATCCCTCTCACGACTCGACAATTGTATCCCAAGTTTTACGGGCATAAAAAAAATAAATATGAGAGGCTTGCCGATCAAATAAACAATTTTCCCGTATCTCCGTTTCCGCCATATACTTGTCGGAAATAACTTTTCCACGCGGGATTCCCTCCCCACCACCCAACCGCCTCGTGTTTTTTCATGGTACTCTACGTCCGCGCATTAATTCTCGATAGGGTACGTACCCAAAGTCTCCCGATTGTGTAGCCTAAAAAATATGTTTTTCATCGTGCAAGTTAACGTCGCACAGGAGAATTTCGGAATTCTTTTCGTTCGTTTTACCAAAGCTTTCCCGACTGCTCAGTGTAAAGTCGCAGTTCGTTAGAAATCGCGGTCTTCGTCTAGTCTTCGGGTTGCTCTCGTACGTTGCGAGTTTATTATTTTAGAGCGAACCCCTTCCTTCCAGATCGCTGCGAACCCGCACGTAGCTCTCCGTTTCTTCGACGCAGCGAGATTTTTTTTTTTTTTCGATCGAGCTTTGAGATAATGCAGTCCCCCGTCGAATTCCGCGTAAAAGCTCGTTCGATCGAAAAAGGGGGGTTGATAGTCAGGGGGGTAAAAAATATATTCCGGCGATCATATAAATATATATACGCGCGTAGTGCATATATCGTTTTAATGTGAAATAGATGTCTCGGAGTGTTGCCGGGAAGGCGAGAAAAGACAGAGAGGCATAACCAGGCGCTGCTTTGGCTGCTAAAATAAAATCGCGTCTCGACGAAGCATGCCGTGCTCTGTTCTCGTAAGGACAGTGGTGCGGTGGCTGTCATCATTCTCGTTGAGTGGCTCAGCTTGCACGTCGTGCTTCTCCGAGCCCTAACGCGCATTCCACATAACTAGCAACTTTATATATCTCGCTTTTCTTTGGATATCCGTGTCGGTTCGTAGGAGAAATGATCTTGCATGCAGTTCGACGTTCCTTCGGCTTTTATTCTGTCGAGAAACAACGAAAAAAAAAAAAAAAAATCGATAAAAAGCAAAAAAATTATCGCAGCATTGATGAGCCTTTGACGAATCTGCTTCGTACGAATCAACGAGCGCGTTCTCATTTTCGCGATGCAGAAACGACGATGTGATCATCCGTTTCGTCGTGCGTACGTGACGTATAATTTATTGTGTAAGCAACATATCGCGGGCTCTCGTACGCGAGACGGCGCGTCGAAACGGTCGAAACTACGTGTGCCTTCGTCACTCGCGCGTCCGTTATGTGCGATATATCGATAAGAAAGCGAGGAAATATAATCATTCGCCAAAGGGTTATTAATTATCGTATTTTATATATACCTATATATACACACATATGCCGTACGGGAGAACACGTATTTTAGTCCCCGCGAGAGTACGCGCGGGAGATCACATGCGAGTGTTTTTAATCGGCACGGAGTCTCGGACACTCAATCTCGTGCTGTGATGAATTTCTACGGAGGAAATCGAGACTCGGCGCAAATGCTGGTCAATCGGTGCCGACCACTCGCGTGTTTACACACGTGGTGTGCAACTATCGTTGAGATATACATATAGTCGCGCGCACCTTCTTCCTATATACTACGCACACACCTAACCTCCCAACGGTCTCTCTTATTCGGTATTCGCTTTCGAGAACTCCGGAGAGCATACGAAGGAGAGCGGAGAGATTACCTAAATAGCTAATACTCTAACCAAACTTTAGCTACAGCGGCAACAACGTGCTGCGAGCCAACTTTGCTCTACCCACGTGGAAGGTCTGCTCCCGCTTTACGACAGGGTTAGGCAACCCGCGGTAGCAGTGCAAATACTCTGCGCCTCGTCTGCTCGCAACGTGTTTTTCTTCTATAACTCGAATCTATTCGTTGTTATCTCCGTTTTTTTCATCTTTTTTCGAACTTCGAAATGTTCGACGCGGACGATTCGTAATTTTAATGCATTTATTATTTTCACGACGTACCATACTGTCTGGTATCGCCGAAACCGCAAAATCTCGCGTTAATTTCTTACTCTGGATTTCCCATACGATAATGAAGCCGTTATCTTCGACCGCACGATCGTGCGGCTGCCGACGGTCATCAACGGTTATAGAAGTTACGATCGCGTTTTCTCCGTCTACGTCATCGTGAGGTATCATCGTTCAAATGACGCGCTCCAACGATTCACGAGGAAAGGGCGATTGTTTTTTTTTTTTTTTCGTCGTATGTTTTAAATACACATTGTTGCAGATACGCGATTTTTTTTTCTAGCAAACAGTTTTTTTATTATTATTATTCTACAGTTTCTAGGAACTAATCCTTAAATTAATAACGACAATCGATCGATCGCGGGATGATCGATAAATATAAATAATTTTTTTTTTGTTTTTTTTTTTTTTTTTTTCATTTTTTGGCCACGTCGGCGGTGATTTTACACACCATACTTGATTTGATCGTAGTACATTGTTGCCGGGGGAGGCGGGGGCGGCGTCGACGCGTGTATATTCGATGCCACCGAACCCGTTATACTCGGTATACTGAGACCACCGAGATTACTGAGACTCAATGAGCTCAGCGATCCCAACGAGCCGAGACTGACGGAACTCGCTGGATGATGACCGAGGTACGATGATTTGCGATCGACCAGACCGCCGCCCGAACTGTTTGAACTCGAACTCGAGCACTGCATTCTCATTCCTGAAATCAAAAAATTTTACACACGTTTTAACACCATTTTTTAAATTTCGTACGCAATAATCGTTAAGTTTGTTTCGCATTTCGACCGCACATAATGTTTAACAAAAAAAAATCTCGAACTCCGAACCAAAAAATCGGTACTTGTAGGTACTGTCCGATAAATACGAAGAGTCCCGGCAGCACTCGAGCAGATATCGTTCAAGTGCTCGTGCACTTCACTCGTGTCTATCGTTTTTTTTTTTTTTTTTTTCTACAGCAGTCTCATTTGTCCCGTTTACTCCGAGGCGGGAAAACGGGGAAGAATATTTTTTTTTGTGCAATTTATTTTTACGGTATTTTTTTCAAATTTACAGGCGCGAGAAAGCGAAGAACACCAGAAACAGAAGATCGACGATTGACAAAAGAAGAAATTCTGCATGAGGCTTTCTACGCACGAGAGAATTTTTTTTCCGCGAATTCTAAAGATATCCGAAGCGTAAGTATAGTTTGGAGATAGAAGATTCATCGACGGCAACAATTGTCGACAGGGTTTCGAAGTATTCGTCGTAAAAATAAGATCCGCAAATACAAGTAGTAAAACACCCGTAAGGGTAGCCGCGGGTCTTAATCACCGAATTTATTAAATATTAAATTGTAAAACATTTTTTAATCGTCCAAAGGGGGAATACGAGTCGAAGCGAAATTCTCTCATGTCGTTTTTCGAGCGTTCTTCGTGTGTGGTCCACGCGTAAGGCTGCCAGTCAAAATCGCTCTCACGGATCACAAAGTTCCCGGTTCACTCGAGCGACCCGTTCGTATATGCCGCGCGTACGCGAGGCGAGGGATTCAGCACAGTGGGTATATATAACGCTCGGGATGAACTGAAATCTCAGCTCGAGATCGGCGTCAGCAACACAAGGGTTCTTGGCGAACAACCAAATAATTTCTCGAAGTACAATTATAATGCGCCTCGACGAAGATTCGCTGCAAAATTCACGAGAATTCAAGGATTTTCCTATCGTCGCGATTTTTTTCGCGCCTAACGAATCGTAAGGGAATCATAAGCGATTTTGTAGTAAGTAAATGTTGAGATACTTGTTGCGCCGCAACGGAGGGTTGATGATACGAGAGAGAAAGAGAGAGAGAGAGGGGGATGATGAGGATCTCTTATTTCGCTCGGGCAAAACAGCAGCATCTCATAGTAGATTAAAGAAGATCTTGTTTATCGGACCGGTAAACATTTGGACGATAAACGCTCAACGGGCTCGCGCTCGCGAGTATCGGAGCTCTTAGCCGCGAGAGCGAAAGAGAGAGTTACACGTATATTTGGTACGAAAGAAAGTGTTGAGCAGTTAGTCGATGAGAGTGGATTAAAAAACGCTTCGCATACCGATTTATCTCGTTTCTGAAGATTCGATCGTTTGCCGCTATCCTAATGAACTTTTTCTCGGGCGGAAGAAAACTTTGCGTCACGAGGATGCAACATATTCTCCGCGCGTCTCGAGTTACCGAGAGTCGCGAGTCACTAAAATTTCAACCGCATGGTGCGTTCGTTAACGCGCGTGACGGCACTGTCAACGGAGCTAATAGGCGCTGTCAACTCCGTGGTTACTTGCGCGCAGCTTCTCTCTCAGTATCTTCACGTGTCGCTACCGTTTTCTTCGAGTCTCGTCTCTCTAACTGAAAGTTCCATTAGAGTGTCGTAGAGCTTCGAACGCGCGACGTTTCGTCAACTTTCGCCGGAACTGAATCGGTACGATACGAAAGTGCTGCTGCAGAGACGCGAGTACGCGGATGACCGACGAATTAATAAACAATTTTAGTACTCTCGACTCAGGCAAATTGCATTGTTAATATACACGTTGCGCGTTTTTTAACGCTGAACTCGGGACTCGAGAGACTCTTTGGTATTCCGTTTATTAGACGAAAGGAGAGAATATATTGAAGGATTTGATGGACAAAAAAAATGAACGATGGATAAGAGAGAAATTATCGACGTTGACAGTGTCGTGTTACGGGAGGATAGCGTCGACGGCGCCCCGACGCTCGTAAAACGTCTCCACCGATTTTCCAGATGGCCCGGCGTCGCGACTCTCGTCCATTCACCCAACGTCACGAGTCTTTTTCTTCATTCTATAGGACTTAGACTCTCGATGACCTGCAGTCAGTATATGTCGCAGAGGGGTCGTACTTACGTCAACACATTTCACGAGACTCGCGCGCCACCCAACACGCGACTACCCTTTTGCCAGATCTCTCCCTTTTTTTTTCTTCGTCTCCCCCGAGGGACTCGACACGTTTTTTTCTTCCCTAAAGATCCTAATGGATCCATCGGTAATACGAATTCTCTAATTTCTCGATCCTTGTTTGTTTTATATATTTTTTATTTTTTTTAAATATTATTAAAGAACACGATTTCGAAAATTCCCGACCATTAATTTCATTACGATTTTTCGATAAATGTAAAAATAAATTTCAGATTTTTATTTAACAAATTGTCGATAGATATCCATTTTTTTAAATCGGAAATATTATAAATTGCGGTACTCGACGTCAGTCTAAATCCAAAAGTCTACAAAAGAAGAAAAAATTAGAAAAAAAGTAAAAGTAAGAATTTTTACATAATCATAACTTTGTCGCGACCGATCGATCATTGAAAATCTATGCGATTGTTTTAACCGATTAAACAAAAATATACTTTTTTTTTGCGCGAAATAGATAAACTCCTTTCTTAATTATCAATTACTCCCCAATCGGACGTCGAATTAATATTAATTAACGAATGAACATTCGTTCATGCAAATCGCTATCGCTACAGCATTTTTGTTTTCTTTTATACAATTACTCACCGTTATCCCCCGAAGGAGTTTGACACGAATCGCTATGCGGCGAATTAACGTTTCCGATTGGACTGCTTGATCCGACTTGAACTTGCAATCCCCTCATAGCCGCTGCCGCCGCTACCGCATTAGCATTGACGTTGTTTCCGGTAGCAGCGGTCAGTCCATAACTGACGTAATAATCCTGATTAGGCGTCGAAGCTTGTTGAGGATTTCCCGCTGTATTACCAATTCCTGTGCTCTTGTAATTACAATTGATCATTGTTTCGTGATCGTTTTCGCTCTTGTAACCGATCTCCTGATGGTACTGTTGATGTGGATGATGTTCTTGTTTACTCGACGAAAAATTATCGTTGCTTCGATATCCGATTTGTTCCTGACTTCTCGGATACGAAGGTTCATTCTTGAAGCTTATCTCCCCATTTCTGTACAACGAAGAATCACCGGTTTTGTAAGTTACCTCCGTCGTTTTGTACGTTACTTCCGCTATCGGTGGAGGTTTGTACGGTGTTTCCGGATAACTCCAATCCGTAACCGCAGCTCCGGGACCGTACATCGCGTACTCTTGATAATTTTGATACTGATTTTGATAACCGTTCGTATAATCGACACCACTGGCTGCGAGATTATCGTATCCGGTTCCTTGTACACCAACGGCAACGGTACCCGTTCCGGGATAATATTGGGGATACTGAGGTTTGAGCGCCTGGCACTTTCGTCGAAAACCACGGGGACGACGACGAAAACTACCCTCTTCGAACATATATTCGCTCGCCGGATCTATCGTCCAGTAATGACCTTTACCAGGGCGTCCCAAACCCTTCGGCAATTTGATAAAACACTCGTTGAGACTTAAATTGTGACGAACTGAATTTTTCCAGCCTTGATAAGCGCCCCGAAAAAATGGAAATCTTTGCTGAAGAAACGTATAAATTTCCGATAGCGTTAGTCTCTTGTCGGGACTCGACTGTATGGCCATTACGATAAGCGCGATGTACGAATAGGGTGGTTTCTCCTGACGTCTCGCACCCGGTTTTCTCGCGGCTTCGTTGCTCCCGGGATTGCCGCTCATCGAATTATCCTGCACTTGTTGCTGTTGCTGCTGCTGAATTCCTTGAACTAAACTCTGTGCTCCCATCGAAGATCCGCTCGTTCTCCCGCTTATCGTGAGACCGGGATGAGATACGGGGCTCGTCGAACTCGCCGGCGACAAATGATGATGAGACTGATGATGCGAGTGATGCTGTTCTTGCTGAAGATGCAGACTCGACGGAGTTTCAATTTCGTTCTTCATCGCGCGAGCCGAGAGCTACGTAACAACTTTTTTCACTCAGTTAAACGATCAATTCACCGTTTATACATCGAATATCGATTTTTTTCACCACTTATTGTCGATATTGATTATTTACTTAATTATATACTGCAATAGATCACAGATATGGCACACGCGGAGAGTCACTTCGTTAAACGATTTTCACCCTTACGATTGATTACAATTTAACACGTGGAACGATTAATACTTTTATGCTTTCACTCGCGACGGTTGAAGCGGAGGTAAAGTGTTAATTGTTTGCGAAATTACGTATTAGTAGAGGTGAATGAGATCAATAATAATAAATTTGTTTGGAGAAACGCGGTAAATGCGCAGCGCGAAGCGCGGGTACCGCGATATGCTTTACTCCCGGCGATCACTGACTACCGCGTGTGAGTGTTACGCCTGACTGGAGCTTTAACTTCTTCGTTGCTTTTCAGACTCCCTCGGGGCCTCCCGAGAGCTTTGCACGTCTTGGTGCATCACGATAGAACGAACCAAGAGAAACGAAGCGAGACGAGGATCTATGTTTGTCTCGTTCCCTCGGGACTGATTGCGTGGGAGTGACGCCTTCGCGAACGCGGACACGCCTTCGAGGCGGAGCGACACGAGATGAATACCAATGGTAAAGATTTTGGCTACCATCCGGATGAGACTCCGGACCAATACTCGTTCTTCTGATACGTCTTGAGGAAAACACATTTTCTAATAATTCGTTAGGTACGGAGTGATAATAAAAATTACTATTATGGTAGACGTACCATTTTTGGTCACCTTATGGCCAATTCTGGCCATTATATTCGAAGCAACAAATTGAAATATTATCGAATTAAAGAAAAAGTTCGAGTAGACCTTTCGGTGGATTTATACGAGAACTTTCGAAGAATCGACATGTGGTTTAGAAAAAAACATAATTCGAAGAATATAATTTTAAAAAATGGCTACAAATGGTACAGTGGCCACTGACGGTACTTCTACCATAATTTTTCGTCTCCTGAGAATATCTTACTATCTTTTGTAAACGATACGCCTGAAAAAATAAAATTCTGTGCACATAATTTAATATTTTTGCCGCAAAAGAAAAACAAAAACAAAAGATTTTTTCGCTATTCTTACGAATTATTAAAAAGCTGAAAAGAAGAAGATCAACTGTGCAGAAATTTTATTTGTTTGCGAGATACGCCTAAAAAAATAAAATTCTGTGCACATAACTTAATATTTTTGTTGAAAAAGAAAAAAAAAATTTCGCCATTCTCGCGAATTATTAAAAAGTGACTGAGAGTAAGACGTTCAACTGTAGAGTAATTTTATTTGGTTGTTGTATTAATCTTTGAAAAGTACCTAACATGGTCCACTTATTCCATGCAATTTTTTTGTCGGGTGATAATATTCGTTTCGTTGTTCGATAAAGCGATCGAATGGACGTTTATAAAGCCAAATAGCCGTTTATAAAGGCTTCGGGTCAACGAAAAATCACAACAAACTCTTTTTTTTCATTTGTGTTATATAAGTGTTTTTCGGAGTACGTCGGGTACAGTCGGCCGTTTATTCAAGTAAGAAGATCGACAACCGCCGTGTAAGAGAATTCAGAGCGAAATTAGCAAAATTAAAATCGTCCAAAAAGAAATCTGCGGCTGAAAAATCGTTAATTCCCAAAAAAAAAATTTTACAAATTGAGAAAAAAAGTTTCGCTGCTTTTTCTAAGTCTAAACTTTTTTTCTATTTCTTTTTTAAATTTGTAACTCTTTATTTTCAATAACATTTTATTTTTGTGACGTGACACTTTCGCGTTCGCGTAGCGGTTGATGCAAAAACTTTTTTATAAGTATGCTGAACAATAATAAAAATTTAGCTTTGTCGCATCGGTGTGCCGCGGGTTCATCAGATGAATGCAAAAGCCCTTTGTAATGGAGTTTCGAGTCCAACGTTCCATGTCGTTCGAAGTTCGTCTCTCGTCGCGCCAATAACGAGAATTGATCCGACTCTCGATTTGTTTATAATCGACGAGAGGCGTGACGGCATATCGAGTGACGGGGGTCGCCGTGAGAAGAGTGAAAGGTACCAAAGCCTTTTAGTGCTCGGAGTTCTTCAAAGGTCTTCGACTATGCAGCGAGGAGTTCCGGTATCGGATGTTCACAGCATTCAGAAACCGGTACTTCAACCGGACGCCATTACAGTTATAACTTATTGCATCAACACACCCTTAACGTTAGTCATTTGACCGTTTTATTTCACGAGTAACAATCGACCCGTTCAAAGCTCAGCTCTTCAAATGGAGTTCATGACAACGACAATAAGTCGCGTAAAAAAAAAGAAAAATAAAGAAAAAAGTCAACCGGCCGTTCTGTTTTCTATACTCATCGACAAAATGTAGTTAAATCTATAATTTCAGTATTTCATACCGGAATGCTATAGATGACCAGAAACTGATTTTCCGAATTTTTCAACCGACCGTTTCATATTAATTTTCTTTTGCTTCAACAATCTCTGATTTTTATCCAAAATTTCTTTAAATATTCGAATTAATGTAAAATATCGTATAGCGTTTAGTATAATTTTCGTTAGAAGAGAGAGACCACCACTGAGTGCCTCCTTACGTGTTCTTCCCCAGCATCCCCGGGGTATCGTGAATTCTCAAGGAGTTTGTTTGGCTCAGCAGAAGGAACGATGTGACGAGAGAGACGCGACGCAGCATGTCTTTTTCTAAATTTCTTCTTCGCCCTCCTCGCGTCGTGTATTTGCTGCTGGTCGCGATACCAAGCCGGGGGTACCAGACTCGCGTTGACAGCATACGAATCTTTTTTTTTTCAGTCCCAAAGATGCCTCGAGTCTCGAGAGAATTTGTCTCGAATCTCGTCTGCGCCTAGACGACTCGTGACAATCCTCACAGAGGCCTCTTGTATTAATTTATCGTCATACGTAAGCTTCAGAGGATAGAAATGGTGCGCAATGCGCAGTGAAAACTCCCGTACCTTAAGGGTTGAAATCTTGAGTATTTCGAAAAGACTTCGAGTGTATCCTCTCTCTCTCTTTCTTTCGAGATTTGTTCCTCAGCCTCGTTCTAAGCTCCTTGGGTGGGTTTTCTCAAAACCAACCCCCCTCAGCACCCTCGGATAAGAGCGCTGGCGCTTCTGTTTACCGTTACTCCCTTTTCTCTCGCTGTGTCTCTCGTGACACACTTTGTACGCCACAAAACTCAAGGGTCACAGTCCTCGACAAGCTGGTTGAAAAAAATACTTAAAAAAAAAGAACAAAAATACAAAGATAGAAGAGGAAGACAACCCGTCATATAACTATAAAAATCCTTGAGACCCATACCTCTTCATTTTTTCTTCGTCTATTCTAAACTATCATATTTTTTGTTGCAGCCCTCGATAATGCAGTAAAAATGCGTAAAAAATCTGCTCTTCGTGATTCATTCGAATGCTTGCAGAAGACAATCTTTTGGGATTTCTCGTGGGAAAAAATGAAAGGACGTGAGACACGTGTATCGAAAGATTGTTCCGTCGAACAATCAGTACGCTTCTGCGATAAGGCGCGCGGGTTTCTATCCAGCGGGGAGGGAACCAGGATGCCGAAGAGGAACCGGAGGTTAGTTGAGCGTCACTCCGTTTGCTATGAATCTCCTCTGCTCGTGGCTGCTGTGTAGCACGTGAGGTCCCGGGATGCGCGGGTTACAGTATCGGGCGAGAGTCGCACGAGGGAAGAGAACGAACGGGCGGCCCACCCAGGCGGCCATCACACGAGCCGACGAGTCCCGCGTGTTTACACGATACCGTAATTTTATACCGCTGATCGTACACGTCTGTTACAAGCCCCCTAACGTTCGCGCGCGTGTATCCGCGCGCGAGCGTCTTTCCCGTTACCGTCTCAGACTCAGCCGACGTTACTGTCACTCGGAACTGTCTCTCTCTCTTCCTCCCTTCTCAGCGACGAGAGAGATCCGTTTTTACGGACATTTATACCACTGCGATCCGCTGTTAGTCAGCTAGAAGCCAATCCGCTGAGAGAACTCCCATCGTTTTCATAAAGCGTTAAAGAGGATCGACAACACAATAAGCGCCCCGACATTGTCCGAAACGTATATTACTCGAACGGAGGTGATGCTGTGAAGCTTAGCGACAATGGGATTCGGTTACAAGCAGAGACCCCGGTGCGCTCAGAAGATGGCGACCACGTGGAAAAAGGCTTTTCGCTCTCCGTCGCACGGGTTTCGTCGTTCGAATCTGCGACCGCCGCGCGGCAGACGAGGACTCCACAAAGGCCGAAAGAGACGGAGGATCATCGGTCACCATTGTTTGCCTCGAACACCGTTTAACGTCGCCAGTCAAAACAACTCGCGTGTACTCGATGGCAAACTTGTAATCGCTTATTGTGAAGCGCGATGAAACGGTGCCGATTTCCTTTCTTGAGTCGTAATCAATCATTTACTCTCCAGTGCGCTGGTCATTTGATCGCTCGTTATCTTCTTATCCAGTGGAATATCATTACAATTAATTGAATCGATTTTTTCATTCCGAAATAGTATCGAATTGATTCAATTATTCGCGAGGGAAACTGAAGTTTGGATGGTGTTAATTTTGTTCGAGGAATCGAGATACTCGCGAAAAGACGCGGAACGAGCTTAACGCATAGTCAGCCGGAGGAGAGAAATAGGATCGAAAGCCGCTTCTCGAAATAAGACCTGTTTATTCGCTCTCCGCAGTATGCTATTTCGGAAAGCGCACAGGAGCAAGTTACACCCTCCGGGTATTTCTCTTCCGTTCTCGCGGGCCTGTGCGAACCTATTAATCTCGATCGAGAATCAATGTGGCCCTCTTTATTATTCCTGCCATTGATATCACGAAAGAGAGATACGGGTCCCGGCAATCGATCGAGAAGGTGACTCGGCATCGTCGTCTAATTTTTCTCGTTGATAAACTTGACGCAGATGAATTTATTTTGAAAGGAGAAAAACTCGTAATATTCAGTATCGTGAAACGTAATATCGGGTTGCAGGATACCTGTTACACTGTAAGCTTAAGAAGAAACGAAGGAAAAACCGAGTTTTTTCCTCATCCGCTTGTTTAAAGCGGATGAGGTTGTTATTAATTTCCATCGAAAAAGATTGTGTCCTTTTGATATCCATCTTATAATTGCTTCAGATACATCTCTTCCGCCCTTTGCTTCTTTTTTTTACTTATAAAATGTGTAACCATTGTTATCGGTGGCCTTGCGGGAGTATCAGGTGTATTTATTTTGAAAAGTGGCGTATCGTCCGATGTTTAGTGCATATAAACAGTAAACGGATTTAGAGAGTTTTTTTTTGTATCCAACTTCGTCATTGTACAGCGATAGACTGTAAACTTCCTTCTCAGCGGCACGCTACCCCGTGGTGAAGGGTTGTTTACGTGTTGATAGTGAGATCTCGAGCAGAGGAGAAGCTCCGGGCTTCTTGAATTTTCGTCTACCAAGAGGATTCCTTGCGACGAGCGCCTCTAATGGGCTCCATCCTTCGCTACTGAGACTACCGGAACTTCGGTGTGGCTGTCGTCGAGCGAAGGAATGATGGATGCGATCTCTTGAATCTGTTTACCACAGTTTTTCTGTCGTTCCTACCATCTCTGGCTATCCGTGAAACAGGTACCGGTGAAGTATGATATATTCTATACTATAAATATCTGTGCATTTCAGTCGATACTTCTAGCATATGAATCTATCGTAACGTACTTTTGTTCTATACTTTTGAAAAATTCCCGTGCTGTTTCCAGAAGCCAAAAGCGAAGGCAGAAGCAGCGACGGGTCTGGGATGCGTCGGTGGTCGATCCGGTTATTTTACACTGAAGAAGATCCCGCGAGGGCGCGCAGGAAGATATAAACAATTTACATTGCAGGACCGCAATGTTTCAGTCGTTTCTACCGACCTTAACTCATTCTGCTTCGCATCTTTTTTCCCCGTTGACTTCATTTCACCTTTTCGACTCGTTGCCGCTTCTCTCTCTCTCTGTATCGTAACTTTTGGCTTCTCTTCGATATCGTTTTACAAGCGATACTGGATAATTTGTATGTAACCCATAAGTATATCTTCAACACAATAGATCCTCACCGCTGTGAGTTGTCTCGAGACAATTTTCGTGACGCTTCGAAAACGAACGGTCGAATTGGAGCGCAAGAAGTAAGAAAACTCACGCGGTGGGTGGATAACACCAGCTGCAGCCATCTTGCCATCTCGAGATTTAACGGGTGATCGTTAATATCTTAACGACCGTTTGTTAGAAGCGTCGAGATCATATCACCGGAATAGAATCCCCGTGAACGCGTCTGAGAGCTCTCTTGGTATCCCTTGGAATTTCATCGATGCAATATATATGTTCTTCGTAATGTCGATGAATCGTCGGATATTAATTTGGCTACAATGAGAGAGCGTAGTCGCCGATTTCGTAAGTTACACGACGGACAATGAAGTCATCGAAGTGTTGGTCTTCACGTTCCAGGAAACTCTCACGACCGACCGGATGCTGTAAATCTCGACAACTCTTTTTCTCTTCTTTTTTTTACCCACAAACGCATCTCGCGCGACGAGAATCGAAGAATACATCTCGTCCGTATCCTCCGAAACTCCGCGGGTCGTAAAAAAAATCTCGTGGACAATAGTTAACGCTTTTCGTATTTCACTTTGTTTATAGGACGAAGTATATTTCGTTACGAGCTTTTGGACCGGAGACATCTGTTCTGTCCTTTCATAGGGAAACTCGGGAATGAAGGATCAGTTTTCATTTTTATTTATTACAATAGAAAAAAATGTCTGATTCATAATTTTTCTTGACGAATTATTCTTAAACTTTAATTTTTGTCATCTTGAGAAATTTAATGGTTCGTTTATGTTGATTCAGGAAAATTATAACTGATTTGGGGGAATTTCTTCACCGCGAATTAGAATTACAAAATAATGTTTGGTATCGTTTGGTAAATGATTATGAATCAATAATAACTATTGATTACTGAAGAATAGTAATTTTATCCGCAAACGTTTACTGTTTCTTTTTTTATTATATTAGTGTGTTATAAATATAACATATAAACAAGTAATCTACTGATCATTATATCGCAAAATTACGATCGCATTTTTATGAATAACTATCTCAACAAACCTTTCCGTACCGTTAATAATAAAGAAATCCGTACGTAGCTAAGATATGTTATTTCTCATTTTTAATACATTTCATTCTTTGAAATTTGTACAGTGGGATCCCCTTAATATGGATATATCTCAGACGGTACAGAAGTATCCTGCGGAATATGTTCACGACAATGGAACAGTTACCATTTGTATCTCCGGTCGAAATCCAAACTGAAATCTGGGACTGTTGCAGTTCGGAGGAAAGAGCCGACGGCCGGTAACCTACGAGTTCGGTGGGTAAGTGAATTGATCTCCGTTAAGTTAGGGTCCTACTTTCGCTCCCTAAATATACTTTAGTTGTCGCAGTAGGCATTTTCTTTATCTGGGCGGCTTCTCGCGCTCTCTTTCAACCCTAAGAATATGTATCCGCGAATCTATCAGAGGACTCTGTAATCTTCAACGCACCCTGCAGTTTTCTTACCTGTTAACCCTTTTCCTTATCAATATACAATTATATAAATACTTTTAACGCTTAACTACGTTTATGTGATGAACGAAATTTATATGATTACTTCATCGTTTTCAGAGACCTTAACGAGTATACGATATGCTTTCTCGTTAAATTTCGTTTTTTATCATTGCTATGAAAAATGATGCCCCGTGCGGTGGAAGCTTAAGGAGGAGGAAGTATCATCTCTAATGGGCTAAATGATACGCTCCCGTTAAGCTCCCTGTGGTATCCTTAAATGCTTTATCCCAGACTAAATAAAAACATTGTTCAAACGCGTCTTATCCCGGACCTGGCGCACAGCATCGACGCGGATTTCGTATATTTTCTGAATCAATATTGGCGTTAGCCGTTTTGCGCCCCTCGCGCGTTACGGGGCTCTGTGACGACCTTCTACGATCGGCGTAACATATAATCACAGGTGCGACTCGACGCGAAGAGTAAAGAGAAAAAATATTGAGGCATTAGTATCGAACTTTGAACGTTACCGTTTGGAATGTCTATACTCGTTGTATTCCGCAGTTTTCCTTCCACTCGAAACGTTCCCACATAGAAGATCTTTATTTCGCTTCTTCTGTTCGAGATAACGAAGAATGAGGCGAAGAAATAAATAATCAGACAGAGCAATAAAATCGAAAACGTACGATCCGAGCTGTTAAGTGAAAGTCTAAATACCAAGAGGATGGCGCTGTGTAACTCCGGGAATCCTCGAGTTTAACGACATAGGAGTAGAATTTCCCGGCCGATCCTACGGGCTAAACGCGAATAGGGCTTCGGCGGTCCACTCGAGAAATATCGAAAAACACGGGCAACGCACTCGAAAAGTCGTGAAACTCACGAGTTCTTATTCTTCAAGAACGTTTCACAACTTGTGTGATCCAATTTTTTTTCGTCACCAGCGATCGTATTTTATCGAATTTTATTGCGACTTTGAGAGTTAAACTGGCGTCATTGACTGACGGGAATGTTCGCTGCTCGACGGGTGAAGATTGCAGCCAATACAGTCAAACTATCTGCTGATATATCGTTTTTGAAAAAAAAAGGCCATGAGGCGTTATACCTGAAAACAATCGCAGCCACTTTGGCGGCTCTCGACAACACTTCTTCAAGCGTTCGAATAACACGAACGAAACCACCCTAATTATCGTCATCGTCATGATGAGCCATCGTTATCGAAACAAAGCGGGCAAAAGTTGCCCTTCCCTGTTCGTCGATATGCACGATTGCTGTAAGGAATTCAAAGTTTATTGTCGAATATTAATATACCAGTTATTACAAGCAGATGGGTTATGAGGGCACTGTAGTACGAGTTCTTCTTTTACCACTGAAACATTTGTTTCGGCTTAGAATTCGGGAGTCGAGGACGATGCTCCAGCTACCGTCTGCGGCTGGAAACAGAGGCTATACCTGGGATTCTCGTTCCGTCGCCATGGAAAGCCGGTGCGAATCTCCGTACCCAAACTTCGCCTTGCCGACGCATCTGGAAGGACTTACGAGACCTCGGTGAACGAAACACAGAGGATATGGGACACAGAAGAAGACCGAACGTTCTCGTTGCAAGAAAAAAGAATGAGATCGAGTTCTCTGTTCTACCGTTTAGGCTCCACGGAAGATCGCGTACCAGCCACGTCCGTTCTACGTGCAGGAGCCTCGGCAACCCGGATATTCTTCAAAGGTCAAAAATTTCAACTCTTCTTGTCACACGGAGCGTTGACCGAAAAATAGTTATTATTACTATTATATTTAATACGAGGACCGACTTGCTGGTGGTGCGAGGATTATCGCGTGGGCTTCGAAACGATTTAGATCCCTTTTCGTGACGAATAGCGCCACCAGTTAATCGCTCGTTAATCCGATAAGAGTTTCTACCGGTTTTGGTATTAACTCGCATATAACGAAAAACGTGGAAATGGGCTTCGCTAGGATTTTCCCTCCTTATTCGCAGATAAATCGCTTCTTCGCAGTCGTGATGAATTTGAAGCTTCTGCGGAATATACAAACCTCGGGAATTCCCGACGGCACGCGCTATCCTCGATATTATTCTACCTGATAATTCAAGTTGGCAAAAAGCCTCGGAGCTTCCGGAGTCGGAAGCGGAAATCGAGTCTCATCTCAGTCTCAAACAAAAAATCGCCCGAACGAACCCGCATATATATGTATATATATATCAGAGGAGGTTGTCGCGAGCGCGAGAGAGGGAGAGACATCAAAGGCCCGCGACAACGGATATGTGTAAACCTCTGCCGAAGCGAATGCCGAAATACTGCAGAAAATCCGGGACACTCCGGGGGCCACGAGCGATGCTCACACTTCTCAGGAAACTATTTCATCAAAGACCCGCTAACGGACAAATGTAAGCGGCCGTTTAGCGCGAAACTCGCGTCGCTAATTTTAATTATCGGCTGATTTACGTCTCGATATTCTTATGCCGTACATTCGCGTTACCGATTTCGAGTTCAAACGCCGTAACACACCTTTCGACGCCAATCTTTTCACGACAAATTTTTCTGACATTAAAATCTCACGACTCCTTTGCGTTTTTTGCGAGGAGACTTCGTTCGAATTCTTTTGCACGACATCGCGAGCCTCACTTTTTTAAATACACTTTGATGACTCGATATTTCGAATCATCAGTGTTGCGTTCACTGAGAAAATGATTTTTTTATTGCGTCAACTAAATCCGCGTTTGCCAGAAATTCAAAAAAACATCGCATTGGTTAATTGAAAGATTAATTTGTTCCAAAATATCTTTGAGGGAACGAAAAATTCGTGTAAATCTCCGGTAACGCAGATTTAGCGCATTCAACAATTAACATTTTCTCAGTCTATTGTTTTATATAATTTATCAAAAAGGATTAGAAGCCACTAATTAATAACTATATAAACACTTGTAGCTTCAAGTAGGTCAATCGACGTAGAAGCCTTCGCCGAGTTCGCTAACGACAATTCGGCTCGATTAATTTTAATGGACGGCAGACACCCATAAGGCCACGTGCCGCGCTACCATTTCTCCAAGAAAAGTACACATTCATCGATCCTACTGTACGGTGCCATAGCGCCCGTTCGCCAAAGAAGTACTGACACAACAGTACATATAGACATAAACGTCGAGCGTCTGCAATATTCAGTTTGATTTGATGCCACGGTCCGTCACCCCCGGGAGCTGTTTTCATACAAAACAAAGATATAGCCCCTCCCCTCTCATTCTTCTCGTTGCTCCGTTTTCTTCTTTGCTTCGACATATATTTCTACTCCACAGCGACCCCAATTCTCATCTCGCTGCTCGGCATCGTATGAAACATTCGTTTTTTCACCTTTTCATTACTGTACAGCAAATTCTTTCGTGAAAAATGTACATTCCAAAGTTGTGCCATTAAGAAAATCTTCGCGTTTCGTATCTTGTCGGCGGGAGAATAAATGGCACCGGACGTATCTTCGGGTCGTATAGCTTCGATATCTTTCGTCTTGTGTCGCGCGTACCGACAACCGAAATACTCTGCCGATGCCAGACAGCGTGGCACCGAACGGTACAACACGGTAGAGAATTTTCTACATATCTTCGCCGACTGCGCGTTCCTCACGCACGAAGTTTCACCGAGTTTACGGGGTGTACCCGGCAATAAGGAAGTAACCCCCGCTGCTTAAAAAAACACGTACCCGCTAAATATCGGTATAGGCTGTAGCCTGAGAAAACAGTAAGAGTTTCTATATACGGGAACCAACGGTTGTCACCGTCTCCTGGCTTCGCAGGATTGCCTCAAACTTGTCTCTCGTTCTTCAGCGTCTTGTGTCGCTATACATCGTCCCGTTCTTCGCCGTCGAACTTGCGATATTTTACCAAAGTTCATTCATTTATCGCCGAGACAGTCTCGCGATGTCGTTGGCGATAGTCCGCTCTCTCCATAAATACGAGAACACTCGGCATCCTTGTTCTCGTCGGCTCGACGAGACCAGACAGCGTGGCACCACACGAGTTGAGAAAAACCCTTAGGTCCTTCGTTGCCGTCTCGTATTAGGATTCTCGCCGGCGGATAGACGAGTCACAGGACCCCGGGAACGTGACCGGGTCGGCCACCACCGACCACTCAAGTCCCTTTTTTTCTCTCTCCCCTCGCTTCGTACTCTAATTAACGGCCTGACGAAAGCTAAGAGCAATTAACGCCCGAGCCGTTTCCTCGCCCGAGTTTTCTCTATTCCGCATATCTACGGTACACGCAGCCGCGCGGATAACGCTGCTACGTGGGAAATCGGTCGAGGACCTCCGTGCCTCACGTACAAACGAGGATATTGGAAGGATTCATTTTTTTTATTAATGTCTTTCGAATTTTGTTCGTTTCTTATAAAAGCAGTAATACGAACGTTTGAATTTTCTCTCAAACGAGTTTCACGATATTTGTAACGACTTCATTCGTTCCATAAACTCTATTCGTTACTTGTCAAGGCGAAGAATTGATATTTGGTTTTGAAGGGAGCGATGTCGAGAGAGAGAGAGAAGGCGAAGAAACAGGGGAAGTCTTTAATAGAGCTTAATAGAGCGGTCAGTCCGTACGTCATTCATTGGTGAGACCAGAATACGAGGGGAGAGACAGGACTCGGCCTCCCGGCGATTACCTGCGTGTGCGAGAGAACTCCGACAACACCGTTGAGCCACTCGCTTGATGATGGTCGACGTTCACCGGTAGCCATGCTGCTGTCAGTTAACAGCGCGCGGAACACCTCGCTGCCGGAACGAATAAATACACAGACGTGGTACGCCCACTAACTCTTTTATCTCACTCTCTCCTGGCGCTTGTACGATATATATACACATAGAGAACGTATAAAAAAATGAGAGGATCAAAGTCAAAGGGAAGAGGTGCTATAAAAATATGGCGGAACGGGTCTTTTGTCCGAACACCTCACTCGCCAACAATGCGATTGGAGAATAAAAGGATAGTAGCGAAGAGATATAAATCGCTCGCATGATTTATGCATTTTTTATAACGTTTGCTGAAATAAAAAAAAACAATATATGAATGAATGATTTAAAAAAAAAATGCTCACAACTTTTTTTTAATCGATCGTAAGTCGATAATAGCTAAAAACGAAGATAGGGATGCAACTAAACAAGAGTACCAGTAGCATTAACGAGGTTGCCACTTTGTCGATCTCAAAGAGAAGTAATTATCGCTTTCAGCCGTAAGACCATAAATATTCCGTACAAAGTTTCTCGTAACTCAATGATCTTTCCTATTTGCATGTAGCAGCAGCCCCCTTGGGTGTCGGCAAAGTCAAGACGGGATGTACGCTCTCTGACTCTCTCTCTCTCTCTCTTTCTCTTCACCGGCGATGCTTTCTCGGTGTTTTGACACGATGGCACCTTCCGGGATAATCCTTTAAACGAGCACCGCGGGTGGCGACACAGAGAGAAGGAGCGGCAAGCGGTTCTTGTGGGCTCCGGTAGGACGTTGCATGCAAGACGAGTCACCTCGTCGCGTTCTTAACGTCGGCAAATTCTCGTCGACTCGACAAGGAAGCAGCAGGTCCTCGTCGGTCCGTTTTGTGTTCTGAGGGACTCCTGGGAATAATCCCTATAGCCAATCCGGCACACGAGCGCTTCTCGGCATCCGGAGGGGAAGCGCACGAGGAAAGTACGCGGGTAATCCTCGGAAGGGGTAAAGGAAGCCGAGCGTAGAAGTGTGGACCACGCGCGCACCTCTCGCGACCAGAGACTATGTCTCGGATGAGAAGAGAAACGACAGCGTTCTGTACAATATTACTCCAAGGGATATTGAAGGATCGATTAGGCGGGATTATTCCGTGAACCGGTGAGGAAAAGAGTCAACCCGTATAACTCGGTAGGCAAAAGCTTCGTAAGAAGAATACTAAACTGACAATCAGCCTGAAGAATCGTAGCTGAGAAACTTCGAGAGTGTTGAAATATTTTCTATATCCGATCTAAAATCAAGAGATACAAATCGAAAGTTGAATGAAAAAGAGAGTAGGGAATAATGAGAAAGAGACATTGATTCAAAAGCGAATAGACCCTCTCGTCGTTCATCGCTGGCGCGTGGACTCGATATCTCTCTCTGTCTCTCGTCAACAATGAAATCTTTATGTTGCTCTCTTAACGCGCAACGGAACGATGTAATTCTATCTTGAGGATAGGATTGAATCTTAGAAACCTCTGATGGCTGTCAGAAGTCGAATAGAACACACGCGCGCGCAAGCGAAAGACGTCTCGGTGGAGTATCGACGCCATCGCCACGATCTCGTCGACGATGTCCAGACAATTATTTCGCAGTAGCACTCACCAATGCTGACGTATAATGCTGATCGGGAGGCCTCAGCCTTCTTGAGATACGGTATGACGGTCTTCTCGAGGAATGACACGAGGAGCAGCAGATATTTATTTAGGATTCGATACATAACTCTCGAGTACTCTGAGAGTGTGTATACGATGCGCGATTGCTGTACCTACAATATGTAAGGTGGATGTACAAGTAATTTACTGTTCATCAACCTTTCTTAGGCATTAGAAATTTATATATATTATTCTTTTCTCGATTCTAACAATTGCTTGACGAGCTATCGATCGATGTGTAACGTCTTAGGTTCGGACGCGTCGAAAGAAATTTAAAACACTTGCTACAAGCGGGGAACACCCGGTGTTATTTGCCCGAATTGTTTGGTACTTCAATTTAGTGGCGTGAACAGCCGACAAAAAGAAAGAAAAAAGAAGAAAAAAGTGTCGTTCTCTTGACGCACACACGCAGCGAGGCGTTGAGAGAAGCCTCCGAGCAATTTATCGGTCTTCGTTCCTTCTTGACCGCCGGCCTTCGGCTTTTGTCTTAGAGGAACGCGAGGCTGACATCCGGTTCCGGTCCTTATCTTACGTTACCACGTGTAGAGCCAAACCCCCCGCTCGCCCCTTTCCAACCATTGTTGGCCACATGTGCATCGGACCCGCTACTCCTCGAGAGCCTACGAGACCCATACGAGTCTGAGAGAGAAGTTTGCTTACGTTGGCCCACATAACACGGCCGAAGCTATGTGGCCACCGTGCGGGAGTCTCTCAAGTATCTCTTGATCTTTAGAACCGTTTTGGTAACACCGACGCAACTACTAGAGGTTTATATGAGTTGTAGCAACGATTATGCAGTCGGTTGATAACAAGATTCTGCGCTAAACGGTGATTAGAGAAGTGCAATACTTCGATACGGATTCGAAACATTACGATAAGTTTCGAAGTTAGTTGAATTTTTTTTTTTTTCGCTTTTGACGAGAATTTTGGTACCAATGAAAAATCGAAGAGTGCAATAACTCGCCATTAACGGAAAAAAGAACATCGAATACGATTTATGGATTGACGACTAAAAAATGTACTTTTTTTCTGAATAGTATTTTATGAAATCTTCAATTCCCAATGGAATTACGGAAAAAACGATCTTTGAAATATCGGATACGTACTTTGAAAAATCGGATATCAATAACAAGATTGCCGATTATATGAATCGTTCTTGCGACCCAGGATAGTGAATTTTTTCGAGAAGTTTTCGCAAGAGATTTATGAACCTGTGATCTTCGGGTCACTGAAGCGAGAGCAATGCCCACGAGGGATTCTCGTTAGAATTTCTATGAGGACGAAGGCACTTTCTTTCCGCGAATCTGCGCGAAACCTCTTTTCGAGCGCAAAGAAAAAAAAGAAGAATCACACGAATGTTCTGTTGCAGGGGCGCCTAGAAGGTCGGAGCTTTAAATGTCGAGATGGCCACAGCGCACGACGACGAGGACTTTTAATAAACGAGTAAATAATTTTCGTCACGTTCGTCGAAGATCAACGAGAAGTTCTCGCGCCATCGCGGTGCAGCAGCAGGAGCAGCAGCAGCATTGTCCACCGGATCACCTCCTTAAATAGGATTATATTAAGCTGTTTCACGCCGGAAGAATAGAGTCAAATGGAAGACGTCGAAGATGTTTTGGTAGGGCGACGGCGGGGTAACCCATCACAACGAGAAGAGAGAATACGAGAGAGAGTTCTCGCGTTCTCAACGGCGAGAATCGGTCCCCTTCGGTTTGCTGTTGCAGCGGAGTCGTCCGCGACGATGAGAGAAGATCCTTCGCGGTGACCGGGCGTACGGCACAAACGCGCAGCGTGTAGAGATCTTCTCGAGTGCAGACGAGGAGAGAACTACGGAGCGCATTGGAGGTGAGTTGACAGGTGAATGCTTGTGTGTAACATTGAGTTCGAGTTCCTGCGCCCACGCGAATTCCCACGTCGGAATACCAACGCGTATATACACCCAATTTTTTTTATTATTTTTCTCTCCGCAAGTCGCACGAATTATTTAACGATACCGATATCTCTCAGCAGCGAACGATGTATTAATCGCTTTTGCCTTTCGTGACCTCATTTGCTCGCATATTCGCATTTAACGGCGCCAAGAAGCAAACCGATATAGCGATAAAATTCGTCGTCTCGAGGCGACAGACTCTAATGCGAAGCCTCGTCATCGTTGATGCGCCACTAAAATGAGAAACCCGCGATATTCCTTCTCGCAAACGTATAAAATACGCCTTTCTGGTTTTAGTTCAGTCGATATACGCTCTGCACAACGCAGAGCACCATACTAGCGACAGCATAGTCGGTACCGTCGATTTATTTTAGCGTCCCGATATTTCCATCCGTCCTAAACCGGCCGAAACCCGGCGACGGGCCAAAATCAACAGCCCGACGAGAGGACCGGCTCTTTCCCTGTCGCTGCCTAACCCGCTCCGCTTCTCTCTCGTATTCGTCGCCTGTGCGCTGTCCTCGCGAAAATTCTCACTCTTTATCTCTCACTCCATACGCTTGTGTCGCCCATTCCCATCCCTCATGCGCACCGAGCTCTCCGTATACTCTGTGCGTCGTCCACCGTCGCTAAAGGCATCACGAAAAAAAAAAAAAAAAAAAATCTACCGAACTTCACCGGTTTTTTGTACGCAGTCGTTGGTCGACCGACGCGATGGCAGAGTCGCCAAGCAGTCTGACCCTTCGTTCTCATCGAGAAACCATCCCCATCTCAATTTTTCTCGAGTGAGAAACTTCTCTTCTCTTCGAGTGGTGGAATCGAGATGTTTAAATATTTAAGGAGGATCATGCGTAGCGTGGAATTTCTCTCGTGCCGCTGTCGTGTGGTTAGTCTCTCGATCGTGCGGTAGAAGTATTGAACGGTAAGGTGCCACAGCCAGAGATCGAAGAGGGGAAGTGAAACGACTCCAGAGAGATATCTTAGTCCGAACAAAGTGCAATGACGCGCTTGTCAGAAATGAAATTCCATATGGTCAACTAGGAGTTATATATATATATTTCTTCTCGCTCTTCGTTCTCTTCTTTAACTTCGTATCCCACTCGAGGAGAGTCCGAGGGCTCGAGAGGTGAGAGCAGAATGAATGCATGAATGAACGAAGGAACTGCCTGGAGGAGAGAAGAAGCACCGGAGCAGAGTGACTCGTCGAGGCTTTTTCGTTTTTCGAACGCGTCTCTCGCTGCTCGTGTGGTCATATTTAGAGGATGGTGCATAATGCCACTGGTGGGTGCTGCTGCGTCACCTCGCACCTACCATATCCTCCGCACCTCGTCCACCGGCTACGAGTTATTATACTCTGTGAATATATATATACGTAAGCGCAACCTCTCGACAATCAGTGGCCGGAATCCAGCGGACTCCTTCGTCGATTCAACAATAGGGACAATTCAACGAGTGTGATAGAGCGAAGGGAAAAGAGAAGACGATAGATAGCTATGATTTTGTAGAGTCAGCCGAAGGCAAATGCAAAAGTAAAGTTTCGATATTAAAATGCTTCTCTATACATAAACTTAAATGCCACATTATCACGTATTTATCTCGCGTCACGAATATTCCCGATCGATCACTTCTCTATCGAATTTTTAACATGAATAAAAAATTTTTTCAAAAAAGAATTCGTGATGCGTGATTTTTTGACGAAGAGATCGCGGGTCGAGGGTAGCTAGAGATTTTGACTCCGAGTTCCGGTCGATCGGTCAAGGCGTTGACAAGTCTTCCGAGACTCGTGTGACGACAGGGGCGCGCGCGCCCGTTGAAGGAACCCTGTAGAACGTCACGTTCTCGCGTTTTGGGGGCGTAGTCGTGAAACACTCTTTCTTGTTGCTTGTAGCGTCGACAGGTTTCGGAGGTCTCGAAGGCCTCGCGATTGAGAGATTGGAGCGTAAACGAGGAGGAGGATCCGGATATCGTATTTTAATCTGCTGGTTTGTCGGCACTCACGCCTTTCGGTTTGCGCTGAAGAGAAATATCTTCAGGATGACGCTTACCATTCTATCGTGGAGATACAACAGATCGTCGCTATTCGAAATTGAGAGAGCAATCGCCGTTGTTTCTTGTCATTTTCTTTTTTTCATTGTTGCGGTGAACCGAGCCTCTTAAAACACTCTCGTTTGTTACGGCCTATTTGTCGCTTCCTCGGTCTCGCGCCTCCGTCGGTTGACTGCCCGTCCTCTTCAACCCCCTCGAGGACGTTTCCCAACGCTCGGCCCAAGTTCGCGATCAAACGGCTGAACGCCCCTGCAGACGGACGACTCTCGCAAACCTCTCGTCTCGCTAAATTAATGTTTTTTTTTCTTTCACGAGACTCCCGTCCTCTCCCTCTGCTTCGTTGTTTCTGTCGTGTTGCGAGATCTCTCGCGTTCGTCGTGTTTTCGTCATAATCATCATCATCATCCCCTTTTCAAGTACGCAGGCTTCATTACCGAGCGCTTTTAGACTTGCCGCTGCTGTCGTCTCGTTCCAATGAGCTTTTGTTTTTATTTATTTTTTTTTACCGCCCTTCTTATAGCTTCACTGTTACGTGCCGCGAAAAAGTAAGAAGTTACCGCGAGTTCCAGAGAAACGGAAGCGTTTGTTGTCTGTTCGTTAGACAGTTTAAGTCTATCCACAGCCTCCGAATTATACTAATACACAATTTTCAACAAGCTTTAGGAATAAAAAAAAAGCGACAGCAATGGTAAACTAAACGGAAGAATCTGATGATTCACCTCCGGAGTTTCCATTGTGAAGCGTTCCGAGAATCTTGGAGCTGTGGCTTCGGAGATGAATTGAATAATTGCCAAGAGGCGATCTCCGCTGACTATGCGCGTCCAGAGGCTCGGAACAGTTTTTTTTTCTTCTATATCGCCCTTCTCTCGTTGCGAGTTGTGACGAGAAATGATGGAGTGTATCGGAGGGAATCTAAAAAAAAACGGTTTGCGTGAAATCAGCTCTCTTTGTGTTGTTTTATTGGACCGTAGTCTTGAAGAGTCGTATAAGATATTCCGTCATCTCGCCTCTCGTCGCTTCAACCTTCCGGAGTTCCAGTAAACCTCGCGAGTCGGCAAAAGCGCGCTTAACGCTATAAGAGAATTTACAGTTACAGTATTCCAAGCGTAACTGACATATGAATAATACGAGTAACACAGACGGTATGGTAGAGGTATTCTCTTCTATCGTATCGTATAATATAGTAGGTTGGTAGTGTCTCGTAGCCAAGAGACAAGCGGCGAGGACAGCGTGAATTGGATCAACATGTTGCGATGCCAGTATCAACAAGATGCAGTTACAATTTGGATAACACAGTCTCGGGAAAGCTCTCTCGGTGATGAGGATGACGGATAGGGTCGTCTACCTCGCGATTCACGAACAGACCGAACTTCTCTAATGCAACATGTAGACACCGACCCAACGGAGTGGTAATCATATCGATTATATTGACGATTCTGTCGTTGCATCGATCCAACGTTTTTTCGCAAAGTACCATTAATTTTCGACTTTTTGTTTGTTTGTAGGGTGAGTCGAGACGGTCGAGCAGACAGACTGAGAATATATTTTGTCAATCGTCAGTTAAGCTCGTTAGCGGCAGCTTCACTCGGGGATAGAGACCGACGACTGAGTCCGGCGCTCTCCCCGTCTCTTGGAGGTCTCGAAATAATTTCGCTCTCGTAGAGGCGCACGAGACATTTGCACGACAATAGGCGAGAGACACTGAGTCAAATTGCCTTAACGTCGGTGCGATGCTACTGGCATAATTTCACAGAAGTGCAACCCGAGAAGAGTCGAGAGATTTCGAAGATTCGCATAACGAAGTCAGAAGTTCTCGGGGATAGGATAATCGTAAAGGTAAACAGGGAAAATCACGATCGGGGATATAAGATGAAGAAGAGGAAAGATTCGGAATGATGATATGTAGCGAGGGAGAGAGTGTAATGATAAGAGTAAACGGGAAACAGCAAGAGACAAAGCATGAGAACTCCTCTCGTCGCAAGGTGGCTGTGCGCCCGCGAGGATACTACTACAGTAACCGCAAGTTCTCGCGATGGTCCCCGTCGTCGCTCACTCTGTTTTCAGAACAAACCAACGGCGGCTTACACTCATAACAGGAAAAATATTAAATCACTAGGAGCATCGGCATCAGGCACCACCACGTTCCTGACCTACCGCTCGTCGTACTTTGCACTCCTATAGTATCCGCGATCTAAGCGAACTATGAATGACTTCAATTTACGATTCGCCACAAGTGAAAAGCCATTTTTTTTCATTTTTTTTTCGCGTGTCGATCTATACGAGTTAAGGATCGTTTTATAAACTCCGGCGTCTGAAGTAAGACAAGACTACGATCTTTTTGGATCCATTCGCATTCTCATGGCACACAGAGCAAAGCATCAAATCCCGTCGGATTCGGTCCGATTGCATCCATTGTCCAGATGAACTCGGTCTCCATACACGCGAGTTTGTAATTCAATTTTACGAACAGTATAATATCGTCGTACCGCGGGCTTTTTTTTCTTCTTTCTCGTTGATCAGCGAGCCGTCTATGTCGGGGTTACGACACCGCAGGAGGCACCACGAGAGTATACAATGGCTTTGCGTAAAACTACGCTAACGTTGGATCCTTCACGGTCTCCCACGTTCGAAGAGACTCGATTTACCGTGAAATACTTGAATCTTTTAGCTCCGGGATTGCGTTGATGGTCTTTTCCAGGGAGACGAGTACAATCTCTCCTATCCGTAGCTACTCTACTGTCTCACAAAATTCCATGCGATATTTGGAGCAAAATGCACCGAAGCGTCTATACCGACGATTAAAAAGCTTCATAGGCATTACTCTATTTCGCTAATAGAAACAACAGTATCGAAGTATTGTACTTTTCCAGCCGTCCGTAATACTCTGGTTTTAGTATTTACAAATTTCTTTTTAACGCATTATTTTTTCTTTTTTTTTTAACTCTCAGCAGATTTTTGCCGATCTCCTACGGGTCTCAGGAAAAGTATTTCTACATTATAATAGTAATTGACAAGGTATTAAAGTGCTTTTTATTAATATAATTATTCTGTGATTCTCTGCGTGTCATAGGCCTTCCGTAATCCACGAATCGGCCGCATAAGACAACGGGAGCGAGTAGTTTGTCTCAACAGTCTTCGTTGCGACAATTTTTCCGGTCCGTTATTAGCCGAAGAGTGTCGAAAGCATCGCGACTCGAGTGTATTTGACGAAGAGCTCGTGAGTATTTCGTAGAGGAAGAGGTTTCTCTCGTCGACGTTCAATGACGTTTGAGACTCGTACACACGAGGAACGCGTACGGGTACACTATTTGGTTCGTATAAACAGAGGGAATACGCGTGAGGAGGGCGAGACGCAAGGCAGCAGTAGCATCACGCGGTGTCGCGGCCAAATAACACGGCACGGAGGGTTGAACACCCTAAAATTAGCCCCGAAGCGTCTCTCTGCCCTGTGTGTGTTCTCTCTCGGTTACCCGCACGCACGCCACCGGGAATTCTCTCATCCATGCATGCGCGCATCCTTGCATATCCGCTTCTCGCTCCTCGATGTGTAGCAGCAGCAGCGGCCGCAGCAGCTCGACGTGGTCGTCTCGTCGCGCCGAGAGCGTGAAAAAATGCTTACATTATCATGCGTAATTTTGTAAACAGCCTCGACGCATCTCCTCCCCCTCTCCGCGTTCCTTGTGTTCTCACAAATTCTCTTTTATAGTATATACGGTATATAACTGCTTCGTTATGGGATGTGTGCGGCTGACTCCTGGGGTGTTATAGGGCCGCGAAGAGGGAAGAGGCTGAATCTGGTCGCGTTGCGGGTGGCCAAAGTGGAACGTGGGAGCGTTAATTCGTCACGAAAATATTACTACAACGAGAAGGATGAAAAAAAAAAATTCGATGAAAAATACATTTTTTTTTGTTTTTCAAAATTGTTCATCGCGAGGTGCGATGATATTGTAATTTTCAAATTCCGCGTACAGCCGTATGCAACGAGCATTGTCGAGCCGACGAAACAGCAACGCGGAATAACGCGCGCGACGGGGCGACATGGCCCGGGGGTTGATTTCGTTACTCGTACGCCTATCCCCGAGAGCTATCGACACGACGGACGACGCATCGCAACGCGTTGTTTCACAGCTGCGATCGTCTGTTGCGGTATATCAATTAAACTCCCGTTTCACCGTTTTCGAATTCTCCTCTCTGTGTGTATGTGTGCGAAATCGAGAATCGAGAACTCCCGTAGGTCACTGCAACGCAGATCCGACTCGCCTTCGGGTCCCGGAATTAATACGCGACGAATCAATGTTTGCACAAACAATTTAGCATTTAATGTCATAATGACGATTGTAATTTTCGACGAAAGCGTCATGAGAAGCAACCCTCTGCGCTTATGCGTGTTTACTTCGTTTTGGATTAAAAGCTGACGCGATTTTCAAGTTTGTCGTAATATTTGCTTGAAATCTTTTGAAAAATGCGTGATTGACAATGTTTCGTCGATGGAACATTGTGATTTTCATGGTAAAAATTGAAAAATTCCAATAACTTCAATTTCAAATGCTCGTTGGATCATCGAGAATTAATTCCGATAAATCGAATACATTTTTTCAGTTCAATGGAATTGAGCAATTTTTTTTTTTTAGGTGTTCGTCTAATAACTCCTTAGAGTATTGTTGTGGCGTACATAAATTCATAAATTCCGTTCATTCGTCTAAATCGATAAGACACAGACATATTGTAAAATCGTCGGAATCCTCCATCGCTGATTTCAGTTCGCTTTCCTGCGAGAATAGGTAGTCCCGGGAAAGGAGCAACGAGATCGCGAGGGGTTGGTAGAAACGAGAAGAGGGTAGACGAGAGTTCCGGAGGGTTGAAGGACGAGGAGGATGTAGAGAAGCGAGTGGAGGGGGGGTCGCGAGAATTTCCAGAGAACAGTTTCCCCGTTTCGCCGTGGGGTTGCCCTGGGAAATTGTACACCTGACGTCTTTCCCATTCCGGTATCCGAGAGATAGAGAGAGAAGGCTATGTGGCGCAATGCACGCCGGGAGACAGCGTCGTCGAGATAGAATTCTGCAGTCAGTACCGAGAAGCGCAGAAGCACACGAAGCATATGCTGATACGTATATATTCCGTATTCAACTAGAATAACCCTTTAACGGGATTTTTTTTTCAATTCGAATTTAACATTCAGTACCCTTCAAACATTTTTTTTATTTCCAAAAAGAAAATAAAGTTCAACTAAATTGAAAGTCAAAATCGAAGTTCAGTTGGAATTCCATTAAAATCAATGGGAATTTTGCGATCGATCTAAAAACACAGAAACAAACGAAACAAACGCCAATCGATTATTTTGTGAATTCAACTGCAGTAACGTTCCCACTTTTTCTCTCATCAACTTTCAACTCGTAATATACAAACTTTTTTACATCTTAGAGAGAAAATTAAACGAAATTAATGCGCAATAGAAGTGAATTAAATTCAAATTAAAATCGATTTCTGCTCATAGTTCGGAAGCAGTGAAATATTCGGAAGACGAGAAAATCTCTTAGATTCTTTGACCAACCGAAGCAACCAACCCTAAGATTTTTTTTTTTTAATTCATGTGTTACCGTAGTTCACTAAATATTTTTTGCCTTATCCTTCCGCGCAGAAATATGACGACGATATTTTCGCCTTTCGACGCATTTTTCCCACAGTTTGCTGTGTCGTTGCTTCCGTTTGTAGTTAAGATACAGAAAATTACGAAGACTAGATAGAGACACTGCGTGGCTTCGTTATCGCTGGAACGACAGAGATAAAAGATACGCGCCACGCGCTTTGGCCCGATGTTTATTTTATCAAGACCCACGTCGTTACAGTGCGGGGTGTGAGCTTTTTTGGTTTTTTTTTTAACCAAATTGACGATTGCACAGCCATTACGTACGCGTCGCCACAAAATCGTTCGTCTCCTTTTTCGTCGTCTCCAGACGAGAAATTCTCCTATCTCGCTATTTTATGACGATTATTGCCGAGAATTCAGGTAGACATTCGACCCCTGTGGGTATTTCAAAGTGACTTAAATTCCCAAGTTTACATAACGCGCACCTCGCCACAGTTTACCAGAGAGAACGGCGAATGTTTGCCGTTCGTATTTCGAAAGGATCACTCGAGTGTTTGCAGTTCGAAGGGATGACTTTTGCACCCCCTCGTCCACGCTTCGGCGTCGTTTCTACTCAACTTTTCCCTCTTCGTGTGTCAAGTATCGTAAAATTGGAGAATATTTCACCAACAGTTTCAAAAAAAAAAGATCGACGCGAAACTTTGTGGTTTACTGAACAATCGTTACTCGATTATACCGATTCGTCCTCTCGCTTCTGTATTAAAAGTTATTTCACTCCGAAATTCGTGAACTCGCAAAGCCTCGAACGGCTTATCCAAAGCACGTGTTCTTCTGCGGGCAGATGTATTCGCCAAAATCCCAGCCTGAGGCGCGAACAACCCCCGAGGTGAAGCGTTACCAACGAGCGAACGTGCGCGCTTCGTTTCTCGATGTCCGACAATGCGTACGTACGAGGCACGCGCTATCCCATCTCTTTGCCTTCTCGACCCATCGCGCACTTCTCTTTTCCAAAAGACCGCCCGAGAATCGCTTCAATTGTATACCCCTCGTCTATATCCCACCCTCCGGCGGCGGGGATACATCTATATCGTACACAATTAGATACATTCGGAAACGCGTGTGTGCCGGAGATTGCTATTGAAATTTCAAACTGCATGGTACACATTAACAAATTTTCCACGTTCCCCGAAGCTACATATCCGCGCGGCTTTCTATCTTCTGCACTGCTTATATTTCTTTCAATCCTCGCCGGGCGTTCCGTACTGGCAGCTCGATTGGCATATAAACGTCCAATAAACTCAGCGAAAGAAAACGAAGAAGATGAGGAGAAGATCGAGAAAACGGAGGATGAACGGTGGAAGAAATTTGGACAGTAAGGATTCGTAGCGCTCGCGAGTTTCCGAATGTTTGGCTCGATATATATCCCTCCCCGCCCCGCCCTTCGCCAACATCTGTCTTAACTCGCGTATATTAAATGTCGGTTCGGCATCAACCACTGGGATATCTAACTTGCAGGTTTGTAGTTTACACATCGAGAGAGTCTTACAGGCCGCAAGTATCCGCGGAAGTATAATCAACGCGTATATCTCGGCGTCTAGTTCTCGAGCTTTTAACCCTCTTGCTGCCTTCTACCAACGCTACCGCTCATTCCGGACTATGTTTGCTCGTAAATCGAGCAAAACTCCTCCCCCCCGACTACGGGCTTTCGAGTGATATAGTTGCCATGGTGTTTGGAGGGTTACGCCAAACTTATCGTCAATATAACGAAAGCACACTGGCGATGATCGAGGACGGCTGGCGCGTGCCGGTGGTCCGCGGATAATCGATTGCGAGAGAGGAGAATTAGGAATATGAGGAATTTGATTTTTTTTTGTTTTTTTTTTAATCAACAGAATTCGTTTCGATCTTTGTATAATATTTATTGTGGAACGTTCGCATCCGTGCGAAATATCCTAAGTTAATAAGATAATAATAATAATAATAATAATAATAATAATAATAATAATAATCATCGATCTTCCGCTACTCACGGAACGCGCATATACATCACTATCGTACATATAGACTATCATCTATACAATCTAATTTCTAATATATATATATATATACTCTTCATATATAATAATAATATACACGCAGAATTGGTATCTAAGGGCATTAATGACGAACCGAGCAGTTCCGCTTGGCTCGACTCTAATCTCATATGAACGCGTGCAATTTTTTTCTTCTCTATATTCACATTTTAAAAATTTTTTATTTTCGGTTTTTTTTTTTAAATTTTTTTTAAATATATTTTCGTATATAACCGCTTCATCAGGCGGCGTTATACCATTCGAATAAATTATATCTCAGCTCTCTCATTACGAACGTCTCGATTATTCGGGATTCGGGTTTTTTCGTGGATATTCAGGAATGACTTTACCCTGTTAAACATTACCGAACGGAGCGAATGGATGACGATAATAATATTAAAAATTGTTTATCGATTGTCCAATCGTTAATTCCGTCGGATAATTCAAGCGGTGTACTCGTTATTAAATCGTGTAAATGCGCATTCACCGCGTGCGAGTGATTTTTTTTCGGCAACTGAAATTCCGTGATTATCCCGTGATTATCGAGCGTATTAACACAATCGTTCGCGGAATATTTCGTTAAGTGACTTTGATTCGTCCTCGTCTGCGATCTCGCGACTTCCGCGCGTACATTTTCGTTACGCCACCGCGGCAAAAGATACGGGTACAGACAATCGGCAAACAAACATAACTGCGCACGAAACGGCAATGCGAACTTTATATATATATATATTAAAAAAAAAAAATTCCTCGCCTGTCTGTTACTGTTTGCGCCGTTTCGTTTTCGCGTTGCTCTGTCGTTCGCCACAGTTTGCACAGTTGTCTGTCGTACGATTGCAAGAGTTGAACCGCGCGAGCTATGCACGGAAAAAGCGAGTAATGACGCGGAGAACGAAAAAAAAAAGCAGCATTTCTTGCATTGAGCAGGTCAGTACGTACGAAATTCGGCGGGATTTGTACAGGTGTCCGTGGCGTTTTTTCGACTCGGCGAATATATACTTTTATTTTTATTCTTTTGTTTCCATCTCTCAAGCGTCGCGGCGTTATTCACGGTTTCGTTGACTGTCTCTAGTTCCATTCCTTCGGAATATCCTCGTTTGATATCCACTCTTGTTTAACGTTTACGTGACAATGATCGTTGTAACTTTGCAACGCGTTAACCTGGGAATGATGCATCGTCGATGCTGCCGATTGTTCAAGATCCCTGCCGTGGGACCTTGAATTTCGATACTCTCAGTATTTGTGAAGCGTTATCGGTAGATTGCCGCTGGTGTTTACGGCATTGCAGTCTTGGTAATATCGATGATAGAGCGGCGGCGACGGTGCGGCACCCGATGAAAGAGGAGTCGGTGGACTCGATCTGCGTAAAGAAACAAAAAGCGCACGCAATGAAAAAAAGAGTAAAAATGAGAGCGTGAAACTTCTTTTTATTTGTCGAGTCATCAATGAAAAACATCATAACAGATGTATCATTATTTGTTTGTTAATCATTCGTTATTTTTTTTTACCTGTACAGTTGGCAGCTGGGCGACTGTGTATCCTGATAGATCGCGCCGGGATCGGGACTCGCGGATTCTTGGTACCATTGCGTGTGTCCGGCTCCGTGATTTCTCACAGTAGCGGCATTGTAATCGGCGTGATCCATGATGTAACCACCGGTCGCGGATGTTGGACAGTAAGCAGGATACATGCTACCGGGTGGCGATGGTTGAAGTCTCGAAGTCGTAACGTGACCGTAACCAGTCGATGCCATCATAGCCGCCGCGGCGGTCGTAGTGGTCGTCGTACCACCGGAAAGATCTCTGCTCCCTATCGAACTCATCGGGTCTCTCGATGCTGCCGCTGCCATCAGCGCGTGACTATGACTGGAATGTGGACCGTGAGGATGCTGAAGAGCGTGAGTATGATGAGAATGCGAGTGGGAATGATCTCTGCTACTCGCGCTCATTAGAGAACCGTTTTCGCGATTGGTCATTAGCGCATCAACGCTGAAAGCCGCGGGATCGAGTCCCATGGTGACGTCGTTCATCGTCACGTCCTGATGAACTCCCGGATGTCCCTGATGCACCTGATGACCGCTCGGCGGATGTCCCAAAGCGCTCTGTATAACGGAGGCGGTTGTTGTTGTCGTTGATGTCTTATTTGCATCCTGAATCGACGCTACCGCGTGTCCACCGTATTTGCCAACATTGTTACCCATACAGTGGGACTGTTGGTCGTTGATCGGTTCTCTCTTTGGTTGTTTGCACTCCATACCCGCGAGTTTCTTCGCGCTACCGCTCTCCGACGCTTGTAAACTACCGGCTACCAGTGGTTTCGTGTCCTCGTGACGCTTCTCTTGAACGATACCCTGCCGCTTCATTGCTTCCTCCTTCTCCTTCAGCGCATCTTTCTTCTTGAAACGTCGCCGACGTCGCAGATACGAACCGTTGTCAAACATGTTGTAACTGTCCGGATCGAGCGACCAGTAACTACCTTTTCCCGGCTTCTTGTCGTCTCTTGGTACCTTAACGAAACACTCGTTCAAGCTGAGGTTATGCCTTATAGAATTTTGCCATCCCTGTTTATTCTCCCGATAGTAGGGAAAACGCTCCATGATGAATTGATAAATTCCGTTTAGAGTGATTTTCTTATCAGGAGCATTTTGTATCGCCATTGCGATGAGAGCGATGTAAGAATAGGGCGGCTTTACCATATCCTTTCCCGGATGGTGCATGTGCTGTTGTGTTATACCGGTCACCGGATAACCCGCCGCTGTCGCGTAACCACCGTAACGATATTGTTCATAGTATCCCGGCGCGGCGCCAACCCCCGGATAGGAAGGTGTACCCATTCCAACCGGTACACCCGTCGCATGACGATAGTAAGCATTCTGCTCGCCGAAAAGCGTATGCATCTTGAATGCCGTTCGTTTAACTTTTCGCGAAGCGTTTCAATCGTTTTGGTATTTGCTACACTAAGTCGATGTTATCGTCACTTAATATCCTTCACCTTTTCATCACAATTATTTAATAGACTCTTTGCGATATCATGTATACAGAGGCATATGTATCATTGAACTTCGAACTTTTAAACTAATTTTGAGTAAATCACTTTTTTCGCGTTTCTTCACTCGTTTCACGTATTTTACAAATTTTACAATGTTTCGTATTATCGAAAAAAAAAAACAATATTTTTGTAAAAGTGTTTTTTATTTTGTTGCAGAGAACTTTCGCCGTTACGAGCGTTTATTGTCGCGTTGACACGATAAAAATTATTAGCGCGACGATATCGCGCCGTTAAAACTCGCGAAGGCAAAGGGTGAACGTGAACCGGGGTTATACTTTTCTGGTACGAACGTTACGCGGCTGTACCCCGTACGGTTTCCTCGGCTCTCTTCGCGGTATTATTATACACAACAAGGCGCTCGTTTACTCAGCCCCGAGTAAAAACACACTGGGGCCTCGTCGTGCTCGTGGCGGAGTGTCGGAGGCGTTCGGAGTCGGAGAGCTCGGAGCTGCTGGGCTGCGCCGTGGCAGTGTAGATACACTCGATTTTCCAGCTACCACCACTATCGTCGTCGAGACCGTCGCTACCTCCACCGTCCCCGTCGTCGCTTTCGACGCTACGGAGCCACAACATTCGTTCGGCATCCACACACAATGCTGCTGGGGTTTCTCCAACACCCCCCCGCGTTCGTTGGAGTGGGAGAATCGACAGTCTCGTAGTGGGGAGCCGAGGAAAAATCCGGAAAATCCTCGAGACCAGCCCCGGAATAGAGAGACGAGGAGACGCGGCGATTGGTTCAAAATGCCGTCCTCGCCACGCCCGGTAGCTTCGAACGTCCAATCCAACAGCGAAGAGACCGGGGAATTACCCCGTTCGTTGTTCACGCCTATATTCCACGATTCTCTGCTTCCTCTATCGGATACTCGCGCTTTGCTCGGCATCGCCGAGGTGACTATCAGTCTACCTTGTCAACGAGAGTCTCGGTAACGCCCACGGAAGTTTTTTTTTTTCTTTTTTTTTTACAGTTAAAACACACTATCCGCAGAGAAATTTTCACCGTCTCCGATAACGAGGAAATTGTTGATAGCCAAGAGTCGAAGGGTGAGAATTAATTTTTATTTCTTCTTCGCACTGTCTCTCGCATTCTTTATCACGGCTCAGCCTGCACGGAGATCATTTTGATAAAAGGTCAGCAAGGGGTCTTTTTTTATTACGAAGAGACGATATGGAACGGACGAGTCGCAGGGATGGTATCATACGCTATAGACTGGGAGAGAAGCTCGCTGAGGGGTTGAATAGAACTCGTAGCGAAAGTTGGCGAAAGGCTCGAGGGCACAGTGTGAAGTATGGTACAATGTGTATATATATAGAAGATAGAGTGACGAAGAGAAGAAGAGAGAACGATAGAATATAGAGCGATGTTGAAGGCGCGGTTCTTATACTCGAGGGATTCAATTTGGCGTATGTTTTTCCAAGGGTTCGACTCCCGCCTTGCGAAAACACTCGAGGGACACCTCTCGCCACCATCTTGCTTCTGCGGCGACGAGAGGGGTGCGGTGGTGGTAGAAAGCTCGAGTTAGTCTTCCCAGCGAAATCATCCCTCTCGCGGTCTATATCCCTCTCGACTATACTTTGGTTATCTACAGTACCTTTATGATAGTCGAATATTATAGTATATACATAGATATACACACATATATGTATATATACACTTTACCGGCTGTCCGGAGCGTCTTCCCTGATATTTCGCTCTCATCTCGACGACGAGTGAGTCTCAGTCGTCGGTCCGCAACGAGAGAACTCACTCGCTGATGATGCCAAGAGAAACGTTTACCTTGGAGACCAGCAACCAAAAGCCCATACTTCGTATCGAGAAGGATATCAAACAAGTGTCCCTCCACACTCGCGTTATTCATATCGAGCATTTGCGACCTCAACAGATGCTCAGCAGAAGCCAACGCGTTATCTTCGTTATCAGAGTCGAGCGGAGATCCAGAGAGGAGCGGAGATCGCGGTTTTTTTGCCTTCGAAGGCAGAAAGACCGCGTTTGTCAGGATGAAATACCTCGAGACGATAGATACGAGAGACCGGAGTGTGTTTAGGATATTTCAAAACCTTCGGAAAATAAACGGCGGCAGAGAGACGATCGCGGGATCGTCATATGCTTGCAACCCCTGACCTATCCTAAAGAAACTGAGCGCTCGTAGCTCGTGCGTATACCCAATGTCTACATTCTACTACTACACATACTATGTGTACAGTAGTATACCCTTTTTTTCCCCACCCCCCGCGCGAAGAAGAAACAATAAACCATTTCTGTTTGGGGCTCCGCGAGTAATAGGCTAAACGATTTCAGCTCGTTCGGTAATTGTTTCTTCCTTCTGTGTATATCAGCTTAGATAAAAATGGTTCACCCTTGACATTCGGTACAGCCGCAGCATCCCCTGCCGGTTAGAAGCCTCTCGAGGGATCACTACAACGATTCATACCGAAAAATCACCCGCATGTCACATGTCTTAGCTGTGTTTACATAGAGATGAAATTTAATTCCGGAGGTCTAACTGTCTCTCTGGTAAACCCATATCAGGGAGCTTCTTAGTTTTCTTCGACTTTACTTTCGTTTTTTTTTTCTTCTCAACGTGACACGAACGCGTGACAGGTTTTCCTGTCCCTCAGGAGAAACGTGTCGCGGCATCCTGTTCCCCAAAATTCGATCTCGCAGTCGTCAGCGTTTTTGCTCGATGTATGTATGTGTTTCGTTTTTTTTTCTCTTATGTGTTTCACGATCGGCGTGAGAGAGTCGTAACAATTACGATTAACCTGACGAGTCGAGACGCTAGTCGAGTATTTGGAACATCCGTTCGAAAATTTGCGCTTTTGAGACTCGACTGCTCTCGTGCACACGGCGACTGGCCTCTGGATCTTGTCTATCGCTTCGACATAATTCCACGGTTTACGCCCGCGAGAGACACACAGAGATAACAAACAGCGCGTTGCAGGGTCTGCTGCTTCTCGTTTCTGCTACTGCTATTCGCTATCTCCGTATTTCCTGCTTCCTGCCCTATCTATTCGAACGAGAAAATTGCGAAAAGTAGCGAGATAGAGAGAAGCTACAGATGGATCCTTGAAGTATACCTAAGATACGCGGTATTTCTTCACATCAATACTTCCGATGTTACGAGAATACTTGTTGAATTTCTCGCTTGTTGTTTGCAATCGTATTAAATTTTTTTTTGCCGTTACCGGAATTTTTATGAAGTATCGCGTGGTATTCCCAATCGGATTTCCGCTAAATCTTAAGCTGTATTATAATTGAAGCGAAATTCGTTAATTAAACAAGAAAATTGCGAGAAAACTCTATCCGGAGAAAATATTTGTTTATCTTTGAGATATATCTGAGATATAGGATTGGGAAGAGACCCTCGGAAGTCGGAATCACGTTGCAAAAAAATCGAAGGTTCTACGGAGCGAATGCGATTTTTCGAGGAATTACTTACCGTCCTGTGAACTCTAATTCTTCAGAGAGCAAACTCACTATTTGCACCCTTAGTGGTTTTTTTTGGAGCGCCGTTTCAATTTTCTTCTCTATCCCCTATAACTTTTCATTGACCCCTCCGATGTCCCGAAATTGGTTGTTTTCAACATTTCACCTGTTATTCGCAATTGTATCAATTTTCTTCGTTGTTACAGGGATCCGGTCGAACAACGATGGCTTGGTGACGAGCGATAGGATTCAATTGATATTCCGGTGGTTCGTACACTACATATAATAATAGGATAGAAATCCGTCGATTGAAAAAGGTCCGTCGGAACCGAATCCCGTCGCCCGACACAATGTACCCAACTTCGACTATATAGACTCACATAGTACAGTGCAATATGGATACCGGGTGGCAATTTCACGCGACAAGTACCCGCCATCAGCATATGAATGGAAACGACGAGGATTATCTGGATGCGCGGTTGCGGAGCAGTGATACTCCGCGGTTGGTTCGGATAGATAGGGTTGCGGAGCTCTATCCCGTTCTATATATCTCCTATCCGTTCTGTACAGCATATACTCTCTGTGTCTCTGTACGACTTACACGCACACGACTCCCTTATTATTCGCTCACTCGCGTCTCAGCCCTTTTTTCCTTTCCCGCACACGATACAGAGAGCGGATCTATTTAAATACAGTTAAGAAGGGGGGAAAACCTATTTCGATTGCGTATAAACAGGGGAACGGGGCGACGCACGCATCGATCTCACCGAGAGTAATCCCGTTGCATCGACAGAGACAGCTTAGTGACAGCATCATTATTTTCTGAACGAAACATATTTAGTTTTTTGGACCTGTCGCCTTCTCTCCGTCAGCTTATTCGCTTCAATACTCAAACGGGAAAACAATATATCGTATCGAGAATAATAAGACACTTCGGCTCTTATTAGCACGTTATTAATATACATCAGAGTGATATTATTTGCACGGAATAATAAGTCTGTTGGCGGATCTTTCGCTGCAACGAGATAATACTCGGTGTGCACAGGTGCGAGGCGCGAGTCCCACGAAATTTACCTTTCCGCTCGCACTCGCTTTTATTTTTCTTATTTCATTTTCGTTTTTTCGAACAATTTTTTTTTTTACTTTGCGTCTTTGTATACTCATTGCAATAGCAGCAGTTTTTCGTTTGCAGAGCAACAGACGAGGAAAAATGTACGAGATTGTCGGCGATAAGAAAGGGGAGGGGAATCCGTCTGGTCGCGAGTCTAGATGTTTTTTATTCGTGTTATTCGATATGTTTCTTTATTATTATTGCTTTTTTTTCTTTGCTTCAGCTCATTAGCGGCACGAAAGACGCAACCCTTTCGAAGTTCGATGGAAGCAACGAGACGAGAAGCGAAACGATATCGCGACGATATCTCGCAAGCGCTGCTCTTCTTCGCTGTCTCCAGGTACTTAATAAGGAAGTTTTAAGTAGTCAATGTCAGCCTTCCAGGAGGGCGATTCTTAGCGCGGACGACGTTAAGGAGTGCTTCTTTCTCTCCTCGCAAGTTGAAAACGCGAACGGGAAGAACCAGAAGGAAGAAGTTGAGCTCTCTGTCGCTCTTTAAACCACCGGGATAACTGCGCGCGAGGGGCAAACGCTGGCTAATTCCGACTTGTTTTGTTAGCAAGCATTTTAGGTTTGTCTTGGCCGTTGCTCCGTGTCTTTTAGACAGCCGATCTGTGTTTCGAGCAAACGACATGGAGCTAAACGATATAGTATTTCTACGGTCTCTCTATGCTATCGTCTGCTATAACCCCGCCGACGATTATAATACTGCTGATGCTGTTGGGCTTTTGACGAGGTGACGAGACATCGCGACTCTCACTCTCTCTATTCGCCTCTATGATTTTCTCTCGGCTACTTCACCGCACTTCATTGTTTCGATTACAAACCACCAGCTGTGATTGTTAGTCCCATTTGTTTGAAACAACTAACAGCCTCCGTTCTCAAAGATTGTTTTGGGTAAAACGACCGTCAAAAACAATATTTTTTCCACTTCTCATACGGGTTTCATCAGCAAATATTCGTGATCGGTGTAAAATAATAATATATATATACCCGACATAGCAATTAAACATTTAAAGAAAAAATAAATACATTTTTAAGTAATATTGGGAAAAGTATGAAAATTTTTTGATATTAAAAAAGAAAACAATATCTTTGCATTCCGAATGAAATTGTAAAAAAAATGCTTATGGTTTTCCGCGAGAAAAGGGTAATTTGAAAGAGTTATAAATTCACCGTTTCAATGAAATAAAAAATATTTGATGCACATATTTTTTTATGAATATGAAATATGATGGAAAAAAATTGATAACTGAAAAAAACCGGACTTCGTTTTCCCGCGTTTAAAATTCATTATACATAAAAAGCTTTCAGCTTCGACAGAAATATTTTCGATTCAACAGCATCGCGTTTAGCGTCATGTCGAAATTAATTAGCAACTGCGAAAACATATATTGACGAAATAGCGTTGTGTTCATGAATCGCCCTAATAAGTGTCTTCTGCCGACTCGTTTCTATACGTTTAACTTATTTCACGGTACATCTCTCGCGCAGACTGGGAAAAAGCATAGATGGATTCCATACTTAGCCACATATGTAACTGGGCACGAGACAAGCGAGCAACCAAAAGCCTCACTCTCTTTTCTCTCTACTCGGCTCAATACCCGCCACAAAAGATTTAGAGAAGTTGCGGCTGAACAAACACGAGGCACTGCTCCCTATAGTGCTTCCCGCTTTTCTTCTCTCTCCGGCCCTTCGTCGCTCCCTTTTCTCTCATTCACTCGGGACGATCCGCGCGCATACTAATGCGTACCCACACCCCTTGTTTATAATTAACGCGCGATCTCGTAACCCGAATTATTCGACGTTTCTCCAATTTCATTGTCGTTCACCGAAATTCCCTTGAAAGCTCACTATCGCCTCTCTGTATTGCGCATATATGATGCATACCTGACAACCGTCGCCTGGTTAACCGGTTAAACTCCAGTGCGGTTAAGCCTGTTGTTATTTCCCGGTTGAAACGTGCGTCGGTGGCGTGAACGTTAGCATCGCGGCCACGAGAAATATATAGCAATACAGAGAGTGGAGCGCGAAAGCGATGGCGTTAGTTCTCTCGTTAAACCGATTTGCACATCGAATGCACTCTCCTCTCGGTGGTTTTCGCGGTCGATTCGGCTCTCTCGCGACACATCGGACAGTTTCACAGGCGGCTTCCGCCGTAGTCCTCTGAGTTCAGCTTTTCAGGGACATCTCCATCCCTTCCGGCTGAATTTCGAGTCAAAGTATATGTTGGTGTGGCCATCGGAGAAAAATCATTTTTCGGTTTGCCTTCCGTGTGACTCGTTCGACTTTGGTAACCCAATATCTTCTTCTATCTTCGACTGGTGTTGTACATATACAACGGAAAGCTCTTTTCTCCCTACACGGAGTGAAGGATCTACTAGAAATTACTGTCATCTGGTAAAATTCGGCGGTGGCGCCACCTACGACAAAAATACTCGATATTATAAGAATTTTTACCAGATTTATGGTGATTTTTATTTTACCATATTTTATGGTAAAAATTCGCATACTTCTCGTAATTTTCAACAGGTGGCGTCATTGACTCCGCACTATCAGAAATGTACGATGTTTTTTTACTAGTTACGTGGTAAATTGTATCAGATCCTTCCGTTCACAAATCCACGAAAAATGCTTCGATCGGTTGCATCGATTGTTAAAAAAAAAATTCGAAACAAGAATTCCATATCGCGCCGTTTAGAGATAATATGATGATAGTTTTCGTTTCAGCGCGAGCGCATTTCTGCTTTGAGCTATGACCGGAGGGGCATGAAGACCCCGCCGAAGGCGCCATAACAATTTTAATAAATTTGCTTGAGCCTCTCTTCCAAGCGACTTCGCTAGGTTTAAGCTTAAGCTGGAACAACAGAGTCGAGGCGTATGAATTAAGAGAAGCGAGGAGGAGATATCGAGAAGGGATCCTCGTCGTTGCTTCTCTCTGGCTTCTAGTGTACGAAGCTACGTGGCCCAGTCTTGGATAAACATCTCGAATTAGGCGCCCATCCGAATATATGCGTTCGTTTTTTTTTTTCTCCTCCCGTTCACCCTCATCGCGTCTTTACGACTTCGGTATGCCGCCACGCAACCACACTCCGTGTCTCAATTAATTATAGAATTAATGAGCATTCCTCGATTTCGCTACGTATCTATGATTCTGCAGGTAACGCTGAAATTGCGTGCGCATTAAAAAAAAAAAGAAAAAACTCTCTCGGTGGTCCCATCGAGAATCCCCGCGACGAATATGTATTGCAAGGATTCTCGAGAAGAGATTTTTTTTTCTTTGAAAGGACACGTAATCCGGCATACCGTGTGGTATTTGGTACTGGAATTATCGACCTTATAATAGACTCGAGAAAAAAAAAAGATGGACGAAACTTGTGCGCCAATAATCTATCTTCGTTCGTTTCTCTGTATTCTCGTCACATTTCATAGAGATCCGGACAAAGAATTCACGAAATAACGTTATGCCACACGTGAATCACCTGCGCGACGAAAGAATCTATCGCCTCTATAACACGCGATCGTGAAGATCACTCGCTTGAGTTCACGGACACCACAACACAAATTACGTAACGCGCGCATCGGAGACCGAAGTTGTCGAAGTGAGTAAAAGAGATTGAGAATATAATGTGAAGACGAAAAGGGAAGAAAAAAAACGGAGGCGAAGATTCGACAGTGTATCGGACGACAAAGAGGCCAACAGAACTAACATAGAGCTGCTGCACTTGTCAGCCCGAGAGCCGAAAGGTGCACAAAGCAGAACCCCCGAGAGATTTGACGGATTCTTTAAATCCTCTACCTGTCTTCCTCCGCTCTGCGTCTCTACCTTTTCTTCTACGCATTTTTAACGGCCTCGTCGTCTTTTTTCTATCAATCTTTCACTCAGTTCGTGAATTCACTTACGTTCCTCGCGCTCCATGGAATTTTCGCGTCGACGACGTTTATTGGATAATCGTGGATTATGCGTACGACACACGAGAGAATCACATCGCTTCGACGGATTCCACGAGGATTCGAACTCAATCGCTATAATGTCGAATTCTCGGCGTAAGCGCAATGAACCTCAATATTCGTTTTAACTATACATCTCATTGATATTTCATCAGTTTATCGGTAGGAAAAATCTCCAAAAGTGGTACTTTAAGGGATGAAAATTACTGTAATGCATCCAATATGAAGTTCGAGAGATAATGTTTACTTTGTAACCTTCTTAAACAGATCTTCGTATAGAAAAGGTGCAGAAGTAACAAAAAGAAATACCGATCTATAAAAATTAATTTTCAATAGAAAATAATCTAATAAAATGTAATATCAAAAATGGCCATTTTACATTTGCATTCCTTATAAAGAACTGTACGAAAAATCGTTACTTATCACGAAAACTGCTTTGTTGACCGCCCGATTTTGGAAATATCTTATTTCACCCCATTCGCCATTTCGACTTATCTCTTTCATTGATGTTGTCAAAACATTGATAATTTACAAAATAATTTCAATATTTAAATATTTATTTCTATCGAATAAGTATATTAAATAATATTGTTGTATACACAATAATAATGACAATATTATTATTAATATTTAATTCATTTAAAATTTTTTGTTTTGGTATTTAAAAAATGTAAATATTTTTAGCGTATCACATTTTGCTCCGTTTCTGAATCGCGTGTGTCCCCATTATGCCCTCCAAATTCATTTCGGTAATTTTGCTCCTATGTCCTCAAACTTATTTTTAATGTATCGGCGAGATGGTCTAAAACTTGCGGTCGAAAGAAAACGGAGTAAACGAGAGTCAGAGAGAGGGAGAGCGAGAGAGTGAAAAAAAAGAAAAAAAAATCGAGAATGCGTCGTCTCGAAGCGATGGCTTGTCAGCCAGAGCCGCGGTGAGGAAGACAGCTTCGGTATTGCCGTTCGCCGAACACACCCGTTCATACTCTCTGCTCTCAGACTCTTCGTCGTCTTTTAATTCTCAGTCGCTTTATACGTGTCTACGAAGTTCAAAACTGAATCTTCTCCAACAAGTCAGTCGCTGAGGCTTCGCGAGAATTTCCAAGAGGAAAGGAACTCTGTTTCTGACAGTGTATACAGCTCATACTTCCTCCCGAGCGTCCGAGATATACCACCGACGTGGTAAACCTTCTCTTCGCATGAAATAATATTTAGAATGAATAATATTTAGCTTCTACCTGCTTAAAACGCGCATATATCTCCTATTGGGTTCCGGATACTCCGTCGGGGGATTGTTGGTCGGACGTTTCCAACTCTTGCACCCGAATATCATGATTTAGTCATCGAGAAGCCATTAGTACAGTTGTCACGAGTTATACTGCGGCACTGTTAGCATTGTTGTATGTGTAGTCGAAACCCACAACGATGGTTTACATTGGCTACCTGACACATGTGCTTTTCCAACGAATACCCCGAAAGTATGGATCCAATACATCGCGCGAGCGAACGAGAGAAAAAAAAACGTGAAAAAAGGTATATATACGCATAGACAAGAAGGGAAGCCGATAATAGGCGAAAGGATGATAGAGCGTGAAAAATAATTTCCTGGGCGTTGGATATGTGGGTCGGAAGAGTGAGGGAGGATGTTACGGGGTGGCAGTGGCAGAGCTCTCGTCGGGCGCTATCAAAATATTATTCGAGGGATGCGTGCGAGGGGTAGCGCTTGGCTTGCGGTTCTCTCGCTTCACGAAGGCCCAAGTGGATATGGCTCCACCCTGTACCGTCTGTCTTCGTCCATTCGCAGCTCCGCATTTTCGCACTCCCTCTTTGCACAGCTATATGTCTCTCCCCCGAGTGGTTACCAACTCCAGTTATACTATCTCCGCAATTCGAAAAGTATTATATTAAACTATCGGATTCTTATAAAAAATAATACGATATTGTAGAATATGTAAATTGACGAACGAACGGCAATGTGATATTTTTTTTTTTTTTTTAGGAGAGTATCGCGGAAATTCGGAGTATAAGGTGCGGAGGATATATGCCACTGCAACGGCGTAAGGACGGTCGATACGTGGTCACAATGGAGGGTGTGGCGTATACGTTAGAGAACCAAAACCTCACGGGGTCTCTCTCCCTTCGGTTCTCTCGTCCTTCATTGGCCGCAACCGTTCACCAAAGTGTTGAGTATGGCGACTGTGTTGATTCAATCTTCTCTGATATCGACTTTGCTAAATGCATAATACGGTGAGTGTTAATACGATCAGTATATCCGAATCAATTATCTCGCGAAGACATCGATATATATCATAAAAGAAATAGTCTCGACTAATCCTTCAAAGGCAAATACGAAGAATTGCACATAGTTCACTATAGATTTTCAGAACTTATTTAAAAAAAATTCAGTTGCAGTCAATTGTCAAATGCCGTTCTATAGTATCAAAAAAAAAATTGAATAATTAAACATCGAGTATTTTTTTATGAATTTTGAATGCGCATTTCCGGTTTCGATTAACCCGATTTTCTTAATTTTTTATTTTCTATTGACCGTAAAACACCGTCGCAATATTATCTCAGGGAAATCTAATTTTTTTTTTAATTTGCCGTTTTAGGTCCGTTTTCTGGCGTCTTGATTTCTATAATATTTGCAATCAATACATCATCGTTGTAGCAAAAATATGGAGAGTGTTGTGCGATGAACAACGCGCATTGATTTACAAGACGTTCACGTAGACCCTTAAGAATCATTCCAAGTGTGTTGGTCGAGTTCTCCGGATCAAAGAGTGAAGAATTTTGGCATCTATAGCTTCTCTTGCCGCTCTGCCGTCGACGTCGAATGATAGATAGACGATATACACGGCGCCTTACGGGATTTAATGGATACACGTGTCGCGGTCGTACAAGTTGCAAGGCGCTTAGCTAACGCGAAGTTAAGATATTTCGGATCCGGTAGAAGCGAAGAAGTTAATATACGAGAGATAGAAGCGGTGGGTACAGTCGCCACCCGGCAGTCGCGCGGTATCCCAACGATGACGGCTTGGAAGATTGATGAGCTGTGTTTACCGCTAACTAACTTGCATACCCATCGCTCGCCTCTTGGATCTGACGAGAGCGCGTGTGCGGCTAACGCGCGAGGAGTACCTCGTCCCTCGAAACGCGTTCCTCAATACCATATTTCTTTTTCTTTCTGCCCGCGTAGCCGTCAACCCTTCGCGTGTCTCTACTTCTGTCTCCGGTCGTAATCATTAACGACCTCACCGCGCGACGACAAATTACTCCAATTACTTCGGACTATACTTCGAAATATTTCTCGGGGTACCAAATGAAATGCGACGAACGATCGATGCTCCGCGGTATCGACGATGCAGTGATAGCGATACCGATGATGAGACGCGATCCGAAACCCGCGTCAAGCCGCAAAACCTCAGCCTCTTCGTGACGATTTCGTTCTTTTTTTTTTCTTTTTCCGTCTTTCTTACTCTCGTTACTTTCCCGGATGAAGAAACCCGTAGGAGTTATTCCTGGTTGAGCAAACACTGGAATGGGTCGCGTGCGCCACCCACATATTTATAGATTTTATCTCTTTGAGTTCGGGCAACGGTAGCCCTGCTCTCTCGCTTGGCGCATCTCGTTTTCTCGGTATATGACGACGAGAGAGCGGAGAGAGGCACCACAAGCTTCACTGGTCGGTTGGCTCGTCGTCGATGCTCGTCCGCAGCTTCCTCCCGATTCTCCCACAACATCGTTGCAAAAAGATTTTTTTCGATGGTATGCGAATAAAAGAGGAGGGAGGGGGCGGGCGAGGTATTTTTCGTGACAATGCGCTACTCCATACACATTTTTTTTTTCTTCCGCCAGCTTTCTCTCGACAACTATATGTCTGCGTTAGAGTTCGGAGACTCGAAGCGAAACGGACAGGGGGCGACGGGGGAATTGAATCGGCCAATTGTTCGATCGCGAGGCGATGGCGACGGTCTGTTATTTTTATAATTCAACGAGCGGCTCTCCTCTACCGTGTTTCTCTCTGCTCCGTTCTCTTTCACTCCGCGCCGGAGAGAGCCCCGAGTAGCTTTTTCTCCCTTTTTTCATTTCTTTCTCTGCCGCTTCACAGTGCTGCGGATAGTACCCGCGGAGGCCAGGAGTGTTGTTTTTATTGGCCGCGTTTAGGGAGCAAGCCAGTGAGAACGGGGTGTTGTTTCACCCCTCGGACGGCCCCCGGGTTCGCCGTAGCACCCCTATATTCCCTCACTCTCGACATCCCTTCCCTCGTTTCAACGCTGTACTCTGTTACTCTGCGCCGCACACAGCGCGGAGAGCCCGAGTTCGACGACGGCATACACTAAGCCTTGACAACCCAGAAGGATAGGTACTTTCGACAGAACCGCTTCTGCGGAGTTGGAAGGGAACGTCATCGTCGTCCTCGCCGTCTTCGTTGTGACATCGGGAACGAAGGAGCGCTACTAACGCCGCTTGACAATACCGCAACGCGTCACCCAATGTTATTCCAGCGCGAATTTACTCTCACCGCTTTTTTTTTCCCTTTTCTCGCCTTATCCCGTCCACTACAGCAATTTCGATGACAACGAGACAACCGGCAATCGCACCACTAGAGAATTTATTTCGATCTCTAGAATTCATCTCGCTAATTACGAAACCTTTTTTCGCGAATACATGACTACGACTTGCGATCTTTAAAAGGTAATATTTCTTGTAGGAATCGGCATATATTTGGCCAATTATAGTTATAATCTGTCCGTAAGCCAATATGAAAACATTCTTCGACGTTTAATTCTCATATGATTTTCTTCCGGATCCTCTCGTTCCCTCGATGGCTTTGCTGCGCGTCTTCTGCTTCCTTCAACCTCCTGCCTGTTCCTCTTCTTCTTTGTGCCTGAAATACACCATCGGGATCCTCGTACGAACCGGCATCTGTAATAACAACGCGCGTGTTCGTACCCTCACTTTCTCTCTCTCTCTCTCTCTTTCACTCTGTTTCGGATCTCATCTCGCGAGACTCGCCTTTTCCCCTTGCAACTGCGATGCAGCATTCACGTACGCATCGATGAAAAACCATCGATCGATTTTCAGCGAATAATCGTCGCGATTGATTCTATAACATTTTTATTTACGCTTTGCGCCGATAAATGAAAAAAAAAAAAAAGATCGCCAATAAAACTGTTTTGCCTGATGAGCGTAAAATCGATGTACCGAAGAACAATGCTCTGCAGAAGATCACACGGAGAGAATCGTCGCTTATTTTCGTTTCTTTCAATCGAAACGTCTCCGCTCCGAAAAGCCGCTATCTTAATCCTCGAATTCTGCCGTCGCGAGAGGTGCGGATGAATGAGGATCGTGAGATCGTGGAAAGACACGCACAGAGAGTTATAGACGAGAGGAACTTTAAGTAAAAGAGAAAATATTCGAAGAATATCGTCATTGTCGAGACTCGAACCTTATGGATAATGTATTACCGGTGAAAAATTTCACGAACGCAGACTATAAACACGAAAAGGAAAGGATGAATGGAGAGATGTTGCCATACTACAGCGAGAGTAATTCGTGAATGAATCCGCTTGGCGCATACTATACTACGGCGGATAGAACATCGAGGGCAAAGGGAGAGGGGAGGGGGCGCTACTACTACTATGTCGCTTGCCCTCCTCGCTATACTCCTTGTATTGTTTTGGTTATTTTGGCAAACCTAACACAACATCGGCTTGTTGTTTAACAAAATAAATGATTTTGTCGCCTCGTCTCGCGCTCGTTGGCGAACCGCGTTGCCCGGGTTCACGACTACTCGCGCGTTCGTAATGTTCCCCGTGCGTTCACATATCGTACACATATATATATGTTATCCTGTCTCGTATTACACCTTTAACAAAACCATCGTTATGATGT